>UESW01001374.1:0-117484 GCA_900491605.1 Calamus simplicifolius | reverse complement strand
CCCGAACCTATGCTTCAAACTAGGGAGTGGAGGGCATGTGTTGAGGATAAAATTGCCATTGCATTGATAACCATGCGAAGGAGCTAAGGTCAGCCCCGTCCCCCACCCGCTGCATTGCGCCCTCGAAGAACGAGCTGACTGGTATGGTTCGGCAGGACGAGCAACCCATAGCTCGGTTTTCCCGAGCAACCCATAGCTCGGTTTTCCCGAGCAATTCATGGCTCGACATGCACCTCCGCGGAACTTGGTGCGGGAGAGCCCAAGTCTAGTGTAATAGAATCCCAAACGAAGAATCATATCGAGGAGTGGCCTAGGATCTGCAATAACGGCCTAGGATCCGCAATAATGGCCCAGGACCTACACAGTCATCGAATCTCAGGCCATCAGAGAGCTCTTCCAGCCGTCGATCCTTCAATGGACAAGATACGGATCCCACCGGCCTCATAACAGCTTGATTCGAATTATCTCCGTATCCCAATAACCTTCGAACCTTCCAGAAGGTGCTCAAGATTCAGGTGATTGCCTATAAGTATGATACTCCCAGATTCTCTCAAGTATGCACGCACAAGCCTCCGTACACTGCTCCTGGCTCACTCTCACTCTCTCTCTTTTACTGCTCATCCTTCTCCTTCTCCACCATCGGCGCTCCGCACGAGCTCTCGATTGGCCACCCCTGGAGGGACTCCCCAGAGAGATCCTTCTTCTCATTTCTGTTGATCGTTGATCCCCACTGACTTGAGCGTCGAAGGGTCTTCCACGGAGGGCCACCCCCAACGCCTCTCGCGTGAGGACTTCTGTGCAGGTCCGCACAGAAGAAAGCCCGATCAGGAGACCGATCGCGCCCAAGTCGGAGGACGGATCCCGGCGGCAACAATATATATATATATATATACAATTTTAAATTTTTTATTTTTTAATATTCAATTTATATCTAATAAAAAATAATAGAGAATAAATAAAGTATTATCTAATTTGTTTTCAATATCTAATTTTAATTTTATTTATATCTTATTTAGTCTTATATAGTGCTCATAATTTTTTTAAAAAAATAAATAATTTTATTAATATATTATTGATTTGATTTATTTTGTACTTAATGTTATTTTATTTAGTGATATTTCATATTATAATCTTAAAGTTTATCTGACTTACATTCATATTTATATGTATATTTTTAATATTCAATATGCAACCATAGCTATTTAAAATAAATTTAAATTTAAATTTTTCCTTGCAATTAAAATCTATATTAATATCTAATGGCATTCGAAATGTAATGATCAGATCTCTCGCACCAATAGAAAATATTTTAAGGTGAGGGTGAGTTAAAACGAGTGAAATAGCATGACCCAATTAAAAGGTGTTTAAACATCTCTTGATGAAAGACTTGCAAAGCACAAGAAAGAATATAAGGGATGCTAAAGGTATTCTAATAAAGGACCTTTGGTGTTAAGTTAGTAAAAAAAAAAAAAAAAAAATGGCTAAGGAGCCATGCTCTTATTAGTGCAGAGAATTGGAATGAGAGCTAGAAATTGAGAGAGATAAAAGGGTTTGGAAAGAGATAGAAGAAGAAGCCCCATAAGAGCATACCTGACCTTAAAATAGATGAGTTGGTGCGATGAGACTTAATTGTTTGATAAGATAGAAAAAGCTGCTCTTAGGCTTAGGAGCTCTCTATCCTAAGCTATTTTTTTGTACCTAGAAATAAGGCCAAATAGTTGGTTCAGATCATGAGTTCTATAGTCATGATAGGTCCATACTCTAATGCCATGTACTTATTGCTCTGATTGTTTTCCCTACATAAAGTGTTTGGTATTGCTAGTAGATGGTAGAGCATGCATGTCTTTGCTAATCAGGCATATGCCACTTACCGACCTCCTGGGTATGGGCTTCTGCCTTAAGTGGTCAATGGTTATTGTATGGATGGCCTTGTGATGTTTTGCTGCAATTTCGTTGAAGGCTAGCTGGTGGTCAATCAGAGGTTGATGAATGTTACCTCATGCAAGGGAGTAGACTTTACATGTTAAGTTTGCAAGCTCCCTCCGAGACAAGCTCATAGACCCTTAGGTAGTGTTTGAAATAGGAAATAAGAGGGGATATCCCCTCTTATTTTTAAAAGCCATAACTATAAAGGATAGCTAGGAATAAAGTTAACCAAAGGGATAACCCATAGTTAACCATGGGTTATCCCCTCAATTTATTTCCTAGAAAATGTAGGAATAGCTGGTTATCCTTTCAAATAAGAGTAAAAAAAAATTATTCTATGGATTTACCTTTTGCATTTGATATGATCAATGGGATAGTCAAGGAATATCCCTAGAAATAGCCAGGGGATAAACTCTATCCCGTACACTTATCCATGGATAATATTTTTTCTATCAAACACTACCTTAGTCCCTTGGGAGGAATAGGATAGTTAGAGGAGTTTGTGATGAACTTTATATTTTAGCAACTGGCTTTAGCTTAATTATGATGAGATACACACTCTTGGGGTTAAGACCCCCTTGGGTGGGTTGGCTTTATCCAAAACATCTCAACCTCTATCGTAACTATTATCTAAGGTAGTGTTTGATAGAAAAAATATTATCCATGGATAAGTGTACGGGATAGAGTTTATCCTTTGGCTATCCCTAGGGATATCCCTTGGCTATCCCATTGATCATGTCAAATGAAAAAAGGTAAATCCATAGCATAACTTTTTTTTACTCTTATTTGGAGGGATAACCAGCTATTCCTGTATTTTCTAGGAAATAAATTGAGGGGATAACCCATGATTAACTATGGTTAACCATGGACTATCCCTCTGGTTAACTTTATTCTCAGCTATCCTTAGTAGTGTTTGATAGAAAAAATATTATCCCTGGATAAGTGTACGGGATAGAGTTTATCCCCTGGTTATCCCTAGGGATATCCCTTGACTATCCCATTGATCATATCAAATGCAAAAAGGTAAATCCATGGGATAACTTTTTTTTTCTCTTGTTTGAAGGGATAACCAGCTATTCCTACATTCTCTAGGGAATAAATTGAGGGGATATCCCATGGTTAACCATGATTAACCATGGATTATCCCTTTGGTTAACTTTATTCCCAGCTATCCCTTATAGTTATAGCTTTTGGGAATAAGAGAGGATATCCCCTGGATATTCCCTCTTATCCCCTATTTCAAACACTACCTTATAGTTATGGCTTTTGGGAAGAAGAGGAGATATCCAGGGGATGTCCCCTTTTATTTCCTATTTCAAACACTACCTAAGAGCATGGGGGTATTAGGTCGCCCTTCTTGAAGGTTCCCATGTTGGGTGGAATTGATGCCTGGCCCCTTAGGTGCTAAGCATGAGGTCATAGTAATGTGACTTTTCTTCCTTGATTTTTGAGCATAAGTCAGCTTGCATTACATTCAATGCTTTTGAATTTGCATCACTTCTTGAGGCACTTAATCGGGCTTAAGCTTCATGTGCACTTACTTTGCCATGTGGGATGATGATGCGTGTATATAGAAGACTCATATGTGCTAAAAAGAAGGATGGGGAAGAGGTGAGTTGGGAATGGAAGAGATAGTGCAGCCCTAGCAAGGGATTTTCAACATCTTCTTGTGAAAGACTTGCAAAACACAAAGAAAGAGCATGAGGGATATTGGGGATGTTCTAATGAAGGCTTTCTAATGCTCAAGTTATGAAGGAAAAGAGAAGATAGCCAAGGGCAAACTTTGTAGTCATACTCTCACTGGTGGAGACAATTGAATATGAGTGCCAAGAATTGAGAGAAGGAGAGGGATGACTTGATCCTACTTGAATCTGATGACCATATAATGAGACTTAGATTTGGTACGATGGGGGAGAGGCCTTCTGAGCTCAATGAGAGCTTTCCTTCCTTGGTTGGCTTTCTTATTTAGTAACAAGACTAAGCGGTTAATTCAAATCATGCGTTCCCTACATGATCATGATGTGTCCATCTCTGATGCCATGTACTCATTGCCATGGGTTACTTTCTCTATAGAGAATAGTAGGTGCTGCTAACCAATAACATGGCATACGTATCCTTGCTAGTCAACTGCACATTACTTTTTGACCTATTGGGTACGATCTCTTATATTGAGTGATCAATGACTACTTACTAGAGGCCCTCTAATTCTTTATTGAAACTTTGTAGGAGGCCTTTTGAAGAACAACTGATGGCTAATCAGAAGCTAACAAATTGTACCTCATTAATATCCATATTTGTCAAATAGATATGGATAAATATTATTGATATCTAATTCACAATTGATGCATTTTTAGCCCCAACAAAGAGTACATACTCATATGAAAAAGAAGAATGCTTGAGGAGTGATTTCACCTTGAAGACTAAGTTTACCTATTGAGAGTATTGAAATATAGTAAAGTCATCATTTATTTTTATATATTTCATATTTGAGTCATTTAAGAAATATGCATATTAAACAATGTGTGTAACTATATAAGAGGGAACAATGACAAACCTAGGGTGGTTGCAAACTAGTTAGATAAAGAGAAAAAAGTAAAGATATATGGGCTCTTTGTTTTAGACTTTGTACTATGACTTAAACTTAAACTTATTATTGTAAAATTGAACTTATTTTGTTAAGGATATGGTTTGGGCCTCTTAGAATGGGAACTCTCTCTCTCTCTCTCTCTTTCTTACAATATAGAAGAGAATAAACTAGAACCACCCCCATTTAATGAAAAGAAGGAAATCAAAGTGGTCTAATTTTCTCTAAACTCTCAATCTAAAAGCGAGAGAGAGGCTATATCTAACATCAATAAATTTAACATTCAAAATGAGCTATTAAAGTTTATAAAATAAGATTACACATAACCAAGATAATGGAGGGATAAAAGGAAAGTCAATCTAATATCTCTTATGAAGAATTATAACATAAAAATTACTAGATATGTATCACATGTTACATCAAAATTATAGAATCACACATTAAATAATATTTTAGTTGAAATATAGCTCCATTTGAGCATTGCTAAAAATATGATAATAAAATATTACCAACACATTTGTTATTAAATATCTTGTGAGCGCACACTTTATATTCAAATTTTATAGTGCGAGAAAGACAAGTATAATGCTTGTTGGATATTAAATCATCTTGATTGTGATTGAATGCACATACCCCCTCTTGAAATGCACAAATGTAAGGTATAGTGTCCAATACATATTATACATTGTGCTTATCTTAATAAAAAAAGTAGAGGGCTAGCTTTACACTGAATAATTTTTATTTGAGAGAGCAATGGAGACCTACCCACATTATAACCCCTTAGGTCCAAATTTTTAAGGATGCACTATTGGCCCAGATGGCAACCCAAGAGGAAAGGGATAAATTGGGTTCTTAAAAAATTTGACGCTTAAAAATAATTTCACAAAGTGAAAGTGCACAAGGAGAGTATAGTGAGTGTGGTACTAAGAATGCAATGCTAAGTATAAAGATAGAGTAGAGAGAAGAAGAGATAAGCACGACAAACACAAGGATTTATAGTGGTTTGGTGTTATCTACACTACATCCACTCCCAAGCAATTCCTGGGCCCACACTATAATCACCTTGATTATAGCCGAGTTGTTTTACAAGCTCACAATCCAAACTTGTTGTTTTACAATGGGATCACAACGAATCTAGCTTTCACAGGCTCACTAGCACACAACCTATCACAAGCTAACCTTAGCTTGCACAAGGCCAACTGCCTTACCTGATTGAATCAAAAACCAAATGTATTAAGGAAATGTTTACAATAGAATGAAAGCTCCTTAAATAAGCAAATAAATATATATGTAAGATGAAAATAGAAAAGCCTGATTAAAGATCTTTGAGGTTGAGCTTTTTTCTTTTCTTCTTGGATGATCTTTCTCAAGATAGGATTGAAGCTTTGGAAAAACGTTAATGCAGATGATGTAGAAGAACTAGGGCCCTTGCTTTTCTTTTTCTATTTGATGAAAATCCTTCAGAGTTGGCTTTTGAATGCTTTGGATTTCTTTAAACTTTTTTTCGAACACTTAGGATTTCAAATCTGAGCTTTCTCTCTTGGTATTTCTCTATTCTATTCTTGATTTCTCCTCTTCTTTCAAACGATCCGAACCTTCCTTTTATAATCTCTTCTTAATCCATATTTTGATGCAAAGTATGTGTTAAAAGTTCTTGTAGATGAGTTTATTATGAAAAAGAAAAGAGTCATTGGGGTTTATTTGGAAAAAGATATTCATTAGAGTCATTTCTGATACTTCTGAAAATCGCTTCTAACAGATTAGAGTCGGCTCTAATCTGGCTAGGGTTGGCTCTAAGTCGGGATGCTTGAAATAGTAAAGTCCATCCGTCGCGAAGTCAGCTCTAACTTTTCTTAGGATCGACACATTGCGTGCTAGAGTCGGCTTTAACTGAAGTGGGAGTCGGCTCTAATTTTTCTCAAAAAATATAGTCTCTGTTTGTCAATTAGAGTCGGCTCTAATTTCCTGCAGGAGTCGGCTCTAATTTGACTCTAAAAAATATTCTCTATTCTCATGTTAGAGTCAACTCTGATTTTTTTGGACTCAGCTCTAAATCGTGCTGAAAGTGTCAAACTATTTCGATATGCTCCAGAGTCGACTCTAATCCTTCTAGAGTCGGCTCTAATGTCTAAACTTTTGACACATGACATTAGAATCGGATCAAACTCAATTTTTCTTTAGATTTGATTAATTAAACTTTTGAATACCCGAAACACTTAATCAAATAATTAGTAACATAAGGAATATACTCATATGGCTTTTGTTATTCATCAAAATCAATAAATGGGTCAACAATCTTTTCCTTTTTGATGATGATAAAAACATTGAGTATATGCATTTCAATTTTAACTAATTAGAGTAATACTTTTCAAAACTTTAAACATAATTATTTTGAACATATACTTCATTCCAAAAAAATTTGCATTCCATGTTTCATAGTCTTCAAGTCTTTAAAATGCAATTCCAATTGTCAAATCAACATAGCCCTTATCAAATTAAATTTAAATAAGCTTTCCCTGAGTAATATAACTCCCCTTTAATATGTGCATATACATCTCTCTCTCTTTTATCTTTATTGATACCAAAAGTAATATCAAAAGTCCATATGCATATACAATTCTCTTTCCCCCTTATTTGTTATCAACAAAAAGATAGGAAAGCATAGGGTAGTCTTTAAAATCAACTTAGATAAGGATTAATCATTATAGAACACAATTATATCATAAAAATCAAAGATGTTCCATTAAGAAAAATTCATACATCGCATTCATAGTCATTGATTTAAAGTACAAGTTAAATGAAAATACATCCAAAGTGTAAAGTAAACATAAAACAAGATAACATATCTTAAAAGTCCTTAGTACAAGCTAAATAACAATATTACCTAACTTAAAACAAAAATCTAAGCACAATATTTGAAGTCCTAAAATCTAAGGATAATCTAAGATAGATTTGGTTGAAGTTGATTGGATTGGAGTTGAAGTAGCTTGGCTTGGCTTGGAGTTGAGTGATTGGATTGACTGGAGAAGCAGGAAGAGTAGGGAACATCACTTCATAATCTTTTTCGATTCCTCTAAAATTTATCCCATTCCTTTTTCTTGAACCTTTATAAAATCATTAATTAATTTTTCAACAAGGAAAGCAGCTGTAACAATTTTCTCTTATAGCTCCGTATTACCTTTGGAATAAACATTTGAGTCACCTCCAATATCTTTGATTGTCAAAAATAGATCACAACTCAATCTTTAAAGCATCAGAAGAAGTACTGAATGATGACTCAATCTTCTCGATCTTCTCTTTCAAAGTGTAAACAAGCTGCCTGAATCCCAACAACTGATCTCTGACATCATCTTTAATTTTTGCCTCATGCTCAGCCAACAAGGCTTTGAGCTGCTCAATCTGTTTATCAGAAAAATCAAAAGAACTAGAAAAAAAGTGGTGGTTGCTGCTGGTGTCGGTGGAGGTGCTGAAGTACTCGGTTCAGGTAAAGAATATCTAGGAGCAAATGGTCTAACTTCTGAAGGTCCAGGGACCTCATCATCAAATTCAATATCAGCCTCTGCTCGAACTCGCTCGGCTCCATCAGATTGCTTTTCCTTTGCCATTGGCCTTCAACTTTTCTAAAGCCCATGCGGTGAAGAGTGGAGACATTATAGTAGTCCGTGTGCCTCAGCTTCTTTTATGGCTCATTCTTCAAAATATTCACCCCTTGACTTCAAAATATCAAAGTCAGAAACATGCCATATGGTAAAGTGGAGCTCTTCTTAGTCCCGGCCTTAGCCATGTATCCAATCATCATTTTGGCCAAGTTTATTGGATACCCATTCATCACACAATCTATCAGAAGAACATCTCTTTCAGATACTGTTGGCCCAGATGGCAACCCAAGAGAGGGGTGAATTAGGTTCTTTAAAAATTTAACACTTAAAAATTTAAAACCAAATTTTACAAGGATTAAGTATACTAGTGAAGTGATGCAATAATTTAAAGCACAATGAGAGAGAGATAGAGACAAAAGCACGACAAACACACAAAGATTTATAGTGGTTCGGTGTATCCCACACCTACTTCTACTCCCAAGCAACTCTTGGGTCCACACTATAATTCACTGATTACAATTGAATTGTTTTACAAGCTCACAACTCTAACTTATTGTTTTACACGGGATCACAACGAACCCAGTCGATTTTACAGGTTTACCAGCACAAAACCCAAACCCAAGCTAAACTAGCTTGTTCCCGAGGTAAACTACCTTAACTAATTCAATCCCCCTGATTAAATTAGTAAACACCAAATTAATTTAAAGTTTACAACAATGGAAAGCTCCTTAAATGAGCAAATAAGCAATGTAAATAAACAAAGGTAAGAAAAGCCTGATTGAAGCGATGTGGATTTGAGCTTTTCTTCTTTTCCTCTTCTCTTTTGAATGGATGAGCAAGGATTGAATCGTTGAATCTTGAACACAGCTCGTTAAGGAAATAGGGCTTTTTCTCTTCTTCTTTTTCCTTTTGAAAATCCTTCGAATTTGAACTTTTAGGGCTTTGGATTTCTCTTAAATCTCTCTTGGATTGATAGGCAAGGATTTAGAGATTTGTCTTTGAAATTTCTCTCTTTTTTACTGAGTATTTTTCTTGATTTTTCTCTTTTTCTCAATATTTTTCGTTCTTTTTTCATTCTGCTTTTCAAATGGACGAATCCCCTTTTTATAGAGTCTTAATCTGAGATTAGGTGAGAAAATAGTCGTTAAGATTATACTTGGATGCTTCCTTACGCAAAGAAATGTATCCGTTGAAAGTTAGGTAAGAAAATATATCCGTTAGAGTCCGATCTGGCACTTTTGAAAATCATCCTTGATAGGTTGGAGTCAGCTCCAACTTTTCATGTGTCGACTTCAGATCGTGTTTTCATAAATAGCAAAAATCGATTTGATGTAGAGTCGGCTCCGACTTTGCAAAGTGTCAACTCCCCGCAGACTGAAGTCGGCTTCTGAATTCTGATGTGTCGGCTCCGAGAATTCCTCTGAAAACATAGTCTCTGTAACTCAGGTTAGAGTTGGCTCCCAAAATCCATGTGTCAGCTCCAGCTTCTGAAGTAGAAAATAGTTTCTCTGTATCTCAGGTTAGAGTCGGCTCCACCTTTTCATGTATCGGCTTCAAAATTCCAGGTGTCGACTCCGAAACTCTAAGTGTCGACTCCGAACCGTGCCGAAAATATACAACTGCTCTGATACACTCTGGAGTCGGCTCGAATGGTTTTAGGTGTTGGCTCCAAGTTCTGAACTTAAATAAATTCCATTGAAACTTGGTTCAAAACTGATTTATAAGTGCCATTTGAATAAATAACCAATCTTAATTCCTGAAACACTTATCAAATCTATCAGAAACATAATAAATATACTCATGGCTTTTGTTAATCATCAAAATCAATAATTGGGTAAATAATTTCTCAATAATTTTTTCAACAATCTCTCCTTTTTGATGATGACAAAAACATTGAGTATATGCATAATTGTCAAAGTATTTACATTTAAGGTTAAGCTCCCCCTTAATGTGGTAGCTCCCCCTATGTGTGTGCATATATTAAGTTCATTGAAACTTTTATGCATATCTTAATTCCTTAATTCCATGTGATATTAATTCCATTTAACATGCATATAAGTACCATTCTTTCATTAATTGATTATGCATATATAAGTATCTCTTCTCTCATTATTTTTATGCATATACAAGAATCTCTTCTCCCCCTTTTTTGTAATCAACAAAAAGGATTAGAAGGAGCATTAAGACTTAAATTAACATCAATCATAGGAATCAAATTCAAAGTTCAAAACAAAGTCCAAGTCAATTATCAAAATTCAAGTATGATATTCATTGAATACTCAAAACTTCATTACATCATTCATAAAGTCAAAATACAAACTAAACTTCAAAGAGTAAGTACATCAAAATGTAAGTCAAACATCAAAAGCTAATAACATCAAAATCTAAGAAGTCTTTTGAGCTAAAAGATCTTTCCCATTCCTTCACTTTGGATTTTGATAAAATCATTCAGTCTTCTATCAATAAAAGCAGATGCAACTATAATTTTCTCTTGTAACTCTGCATTGCACTTAGAATAAGTATCAGAATCTCCTCCAATGTCCTTGATCTTCTCAAAAATATGTATAAGATCAGTCTTCAAGGCTTCTGAAGAAGTTTCAAAGGATGATTCAATTCTGTTTACTCTATCTTCCAAGAAATAGTACATTTCCCTTAAGCTCAAAAGTCTACTATCTAGCTCAATCTTCATCTCTTTTTTATGACTAGCAAAGAGTTCCTTTAATTGTACCAACTGAGCATCAGAAAAGTCAGATGAAGGAATAGAAACAGATGCAGGTACTCGAGTAGGTGCGGGTGATGGTGATGATCTATTAGGCTCAGGTGAAGGATGCCTCACTAATGGACCAGCCACCGATGGTGCAGCAGCTCCAATATCAGCTGCCCTGTCCTCCAGATATCCTTTCCTTTCCCAATTTCTATCCACCTTCACGAACCCCATCCGATGCACAGTAGCTAAACTATAATAATCAGTGTGCCTTAAGTTCTTCTTGGGTTCACTGTCTGAAATAATTACACCTTAGCTCTGAAAGGCTAATGTCAAAACCATGTCGTAAGGCAAAGTTGATCTCTTTTTGCTACCAGCCTCACCATGTACCAAATCATCATACCAACTAAATTAATTTGCTGACTAGTCAGAACACTGTCCATGATTCAATGTCTCGCTCGAGACATACTCAAATCTGCCGATCTTGGAAAATAAAATCCGACCACAGATATTATGAAGTAATCTTAACTCAAGGGGCAACTGGTTTGCCCTAACTTCTTCAAATTCAGTGACCTCCCTTCCTAGCATTCTTGATAATGCACTTGATCTCTCACTATGGATATTTGCAATAAGTCCAGTAATAGGAATTCCTAAAAGGTTTCCTAGAATCTCCAAAGTTAGATGAATTCTTTTCCCTCTAACAGAACTTACTATACCTCCATCTCCTCTTGAAAGATTGAAATAAAATTCTTTGACTAGGTAAGTGGGTAAATCAAGAGAACACACCTTATCCCAACCTAATTCTTTTAATTGCCGCCCAATGGAGAAACCTCTTCCTCATAGAAGTGAAAATCTACCTTACTGCCCATAGTGATCACACGGCCAGCAAGGGTGTCGATTTGAGGTGAGGAGGGACTTGGAACAGCGCTTGGTGTGGATGCCGATGAAGAGGACGAAGAACTCGGTGAAGGCTGCCTCGCTGGATGCCTCACGGTTCACTTTTCGGTCATCACCGCTCCACCAAACAAGGATCCTCTACGTTTGGGTGCCATTAAGTGCTAAGGAATGGTTAATTTGAGATATCTTGGGTTTTTGGAAGAGTTGGAGAGAGTTTGGAAGGGTTAGGAGTTGATTGAAATGAGAGAGGAGTCAGCTCTGCCCTAGATAAGTCAATCTGGGACCACTTGGAGTTGACTCCCACAAAGTGAGGTGTCGGCTCCAGGTCGCTAACACAGTTAGCGCCTGAAGTGAAGTCGACTCAGGAAAAGCAGGTGTCGGTTCCAAAGTCTCAGACAAAACTGAAGTCGACTCCGATATCAGAGGAGTCGGCTCTAAGACAGTTTCAGAAAAAAAAAAAGAGAGTTTCAAAGGATCTGAAACTTGTCCTAAAAATCTTCAAATTTTGGCTAAATCAACTTTGGAATGTGATGAATCAAGGGGTTCAAATATCTAGATAAATCATCCTTAAAATTATAAGAAAATTAGGAAAAATGATTGAATTATAGATAATCATTTTTAGGAGATTTAAAATCCATTCCAATGGATTACAAACTCCTAATTCTCCTCTAAGATAACAAAATCTTTCTTTACTTAGGGGTTTTGTAAAAATATCAGCTAATTGTTCATCAGTACAAACATAATCAAGACAAATATCATTATTAGCTACATGTTCTCTAATAAAATGATATCTAATTTCAATATGCTTTGTTCTTGAATATTGGATTAGATTTTTAGTTAAATTGATTGCACTAGTGTTATTACATCTAATTGGTGTTTTATCAAGTGTTATACTATAATCTTCAAGTTGTCGCTTAATCCAAAAGATTTGAGCACAGCAACTTCCAGCTGCAATATATTCAGCTTCAGCAGTTGATAATGCAATCAAATTTTACTTTTTGCTAAACCAAGAGATTAAGTTACTTCGTAAAAATTGGCATGCACCACTTGTACTTTTTCTATCCAATTTACAACCAGCATAATCAGAATCAGTATATACAATCAAATTGAATGTTGAGTCTCTAGAATAACATAATCCTACATTTTTAGTTCTATTTAGATATCTAAGTATTCTTTTTACTGCAATTAAGTGAGATTCTTTAGGTTCAGATTGACATCGTGCACATAAACATACTGCAAACATGATATCTGGTCTACTTGCTGTTAAGTAAAGTAGTAAACCGATCATACCTCTGTAACATTTTTGATCAACAGGCTTACCATCTTCATCTTTATCTAACTTGGTGTTCCGAGAGGTTTGACTTGTTCCATACCAAATTTCTTAAGAATTTCTTTTGTGTACTTTGTTTGGTTGATGAAAATTTTCTCTCTTTCTTGTTTGATTTGAAGTCCAAGGAAGAAGTTGAGTTCTCCCATCATGCTCATTTCGAATTCACCCTGTATTAACTTAGCAAATTCTTGACACAAAAGATTGTTAGTAGCACCGAATACAATATCATCTACATAAATTTGTACTACCAATAAATCTTTATCTTTTCTTTTCAAAAATAGGGTTTTATCAATATTTCCTCTAGAAAAATTATTTTCAATTAGAAGTTTTCTTAATCTATCATACCAAGCTCTAGGTGCTTGTTTTAAACCATAAAGTGCTTTGTAATTTAAAAACATGAGTTAGAAATTCATGATCTTCAAAACCTGGTGGTTGTTCTATATAAACTTTCTCATTTATAAAACCATTTAGAAATACACTTTTAACATCCATTTGAAATAAATTAATGTTCATATGACATGCAAATGCAAGTAATAGTCTAATTGCTTCTAATCTAGCTACAGGTGCAAAAGTTTCATCAAAATCAATTTCTTCTTCTTGATTATATCCTTTTGCAACTAATCTAACTTATTTCTAATTACTATGCTATTTTCATCTAATTTATTTCTAAATACCCATTTAGATCCTATTACATAATGACCTTTGGGTCTATCAACTAAGGACCATACATTATTCCTAGTAAATTGATTTAATTTCTCTTGCATAGCTAACATCCAATTACTATCTTTTTCAGCTTCTTCAATAGTTTTGGGTTCTATATGAGACACAAATGCAAGATGATTATTGATGTTCCTCATTGATGATCTAGTTCTTACTCCTTGAGATGGATCACCTATGATTAAATCCTTAGGATGACCATAAGCATATCTCCAATCTCTAGGTAGATCTACATCATTACGAGTAGTATCAATAATATCATCCCTAGGTGAGTCATCATCTTTAGCTTATTATTCATGGTCTGAAGATACATTTATATTTAATTTTTTAATATCTCTTTCAAGCAAATTGTATCTTCCTCGTCATCAATCTTTTCAGAACTTGATGCTAAAGATTCATCAAATACTACTTGAATTAATTCTTCTACAATTAAATATTTTTGTTAAATACTCTATATGCTTTACTAGATGTTGAATAACCTAAAAATATACCTTCATCAGATTTGGCATCAAACTTTCCAAGATTATCCTTACCATTATTATGAATAAAACATCTACAACCAAATGCATGAAAATAACTAATGTTAGGTTTCCTATTATGCCATAGTTCATAAGGAGTTTTCTTAAGAATTGGCCTAATTAAAGCTCTATTAAGGATGTAATATGCTGTGTTTATAGCTTCCGCCCAGAAGTACTTTGGGAGTTGGCTTTCACATAGCATGGTATGGGCCATATCTTCTAATGTTCTATTTTTCCTTTCTACAACTCTATTTTGTTGTGGTGTTCTAGGTGCAGAAAAATTATGATGAATGTCATTTTCAATACAGAAATTTTCAAATTGATGATTTTAAATTCTATGCCATGATCACTTCTAAGAGACACTATGGTGTTTTTTTTTCGTTTATGACTTTCTTAAAGAATTTTAGGAATATTGAGAAAGTCTCATCTTTATGAGCCAAAAATAAAACCCAAGTATATCTAGAGTAATCATCTACTATTACAAGATCATATTTCTTTCCTCCTAGACTAGTGGTTCTAGTAGGTCCAAAAAGGTTCATATAAAGTAGTTCGAGTGGGTTAGTAGTTGAAACAATATTCTTAGATTTGAAAGAATTTTTAGTTTGTTTTTCAAATTGACATGCATCATAAATTTATTATTTTCAAAATCTAGTTTTAGAAGTCCTTTAACTAAATCCATTCTAATTAATTTTAAATTAAGTGTATGCTTGCGTGACCTAATCTACGATGCCATAGCCATCCAATCTCATTTACCTTAGCATTATCAGCAATTAAGCAATGTTTCCTAGTAGACAAATTGTCTAGATCAATTAAGTATACATTGTCATTTTTATTTTCAACAAATATAATGCTATTGTCTATGGGATTAGAAACAGTGCAAATAGAAGCTTCAAAGGAAACTTTGAAGCCTTTATGACATAATTGGCTAATGCTAATTAGATTATGCTTTAAACCAACAACATATAAAACATTTTCTATAAAAGTGGATGAGTTATTTGAATTTTACCAAATCCATAATTTAGCTTTTGCCATTATCTCAAAAGTAACAACTCCTCTTTTATCTTCAAGGGTGATGAATTGATCTTTGTCACCCGTCATGTGTCTTGAGCAGCACTATCAAGGTACCACTTTCGTTTTGATCCTTTGGCCGCAAGACACTCCTACAAGATAATCAAATCTTTTGTTTAGGTACCCAAGCTTTCTTGGATCCTTCATGGTTAGTAGCAATAAAGTTTGTTCCTTTTGAAACCCATATTTTTTGCCTTTAATATTTAAATTCTTATTAGTTTTTCTAAAATTGCATTCATAAGATTTATGTCCTTTTTTGTTGCAATGATAACATGAAATATCATTTTTCTTTACAAAGAAATTGTTGATATATTTTTGTTTCATGTGTGGTTTATATCCTAAACCAACTTTATCAAATACAACTCTTTGATTACTTAAAAGCAAATTTAGTTTTTTTGAGCTATATATAAATTTATCAACTATAATTTTATGTTTATCAATTTCTTTCTTCAAATTAATATTTTCATTAGAAATTGATTCCTTTTCTTTTAAAATATTTTTATTTTCAGATTTTAGATTTTTAACCTCAAGAATTAGTTCATTTTTCTCCTTGAGAAGATTTAGGTTTTCAGTTTTCAAAGATTTATTTTTCATTCTCAAAACCTTAAAATCACTAACTAACTCATTGAAAGCATCATATAATTCATCAAATGTAAAATCATCATTAAGGGTTTCAGTACATACCTCATTTTTATCATTTGCCATGAAGCATATGTTTGCAACCTCTTTTTGTTCTTCTTCAGATGAAGACTCTTCACTATCACTCCAAGTTGCAACATAGACCTTCTTCTTCTTCTTGTAACCCTTCTTTAGTTGAGGACATTCAGATCAAAATGCCCTGGCTTTTTGCATTCATAACATGTCAAGGGTTCTTTTTCCTTGTTCTTATCCCTTTCTTTTTCTCTTTCTCCTTCCAATTTTATTCCAAACTTTCTCTTGTGGAATGGTCTCATTCTTTGCATAAATTTCTTAAATTTCTTTGCAAGAAGAGTTGTTTCATCATCTTCCTCTTCTTCCTCACTACTACTTTTTTTTTCTGCAGCCTTAAGAGCAATGGTTCTTTTCTTTTTCACCTCTTCCTCTTGATGTTGTTTCATTGTCAATTCATGGATCATTAAGGATCCAAGGAGCTCCTCCAAAGGTAGAATATTTAAGTCTTTGGCTTCTGCTCTCAGGCTAGAGAATCAAACCAGCACGAAGGCCCAAATATTTCTAGAAGATCGGGCTCTGTAGACCTAATAGGGAATGCTCAAGCAAACTTTCAGGTTAAGATATTGCGAGCTCTTTCTGGAGTTGTGCAAGTAGTACAGATCATGCAACAATAGCAACAACAACGTCAACCTGCACAATAAGGTCAACCTATCTAGCAAGGTCAACCTATTCAGCAAGGTTAGCCTACTCAACAAGGTCTGCCTAGCCCGCAAGGTCCACTTGCCTAATCAAATCACCAACCTTAGCCTTGGCAATGGAGGGGCAGAAGTTTTTCTAAATTTAAAGGATTAACCCCTGCCCCCTTCACCAGCTCCACCAATCCTACCGATGTTGAGAGATGGATAATAAAAATAGAAAAAGCATTTAATGCTTATAACAGCTAAGAGGAAGAAAGAATCAAATTTGTCACCTATCTTCTTCAAGGTGAGGCCTATGATTGGTGGTTACTAAAGGAGAGTAGGCTGAATGGTAAGATTCTTTCTTGGGATGAGTTCAAGGAGACTTTTTTTAATAAATATTTTTTCAAGAGTGTTTGGCGGCAAATGGAGTCTAAATTCATCAAATTGGAACAGAAAAACCTGACTGTGGCTCAATATGAAGCTGAGTTTACTAGACTGGCTCGATTTGCCCCTGTAATGGTAGCAACTGAAGAGGCTAAGATCCACAGGTTTACTGAAGGATTAAGGGCCAGACTGAGGTAGGCTATGAATGCTTTTGAAATTTCTTCCTATGCTGCTGTAGTTAATAAAACTTTGGTGATAGAAAGAGACTTGAATGAGTAGCAATAGGAAAGGGACCAACAAATGAAGAGGAAGAGGCCTTTTTCTTATCAGAGTTTGGGACAGTTAAAGAAAGGAGGTTCAAATCAGGCTCTCTCTAGCCAGAAGGGTAATGAAGCCTAATGACCTCATTGTGGGAAGAACCACCCAGGCAAGGACTATCACAGATTAACTGGTGCCTAGTTCATTTATGGAAAAATGGACCATAAAATCACCACTTATCCATTTAAGAAGGATCGATAGCCTCCTTCAGATCAAGGGAGGAGTCTGCAGTAGCCCAAAACTCAGGGAAGGGTCTATACTCTTACACAACAAGACGTTGTTGCCTCTAACTCGGTGGTGACATGTATGACTATTAATTTAAGATTTATAAATTATAGCATTGATATCTTATGTAGTACATTGATCTTAAATGATAGATAAGATAGATAAATATTATAATTAAAGTTTATGACATATAAAAAGGTTATGTTGGCCCAGATGGCAACCCAAGAGGGGAGGTGAATTGGGTTCTTTAAAAAATTTAACACTTTAAAAATAATTTGCTTGATGTGAAAGTGCCCAAGTAAAGTGAATTAATAAAAGCTAAGCACAATATGATAAAGAGAGAGACACACAAATGCACGACAAACACATAAAGATTTATAGTGGTTCGGTGTTAGCCACACCTACGTCCACTCCCAAGCAACTCTTGGGTCTACACTATAATCCCCTTATTACAGTTGAGTTGTTTTACAAGATCATAACTCAAACTTATTGTTTTACACGGGGTCACAATGAACCCAGCCGGTTTTCATAGGTTCACTAGCACAAAACCTTAACCCAAGCTAAACTTAGCTTGTCCCAAGGTAAACTACCTCAACTAATTCAATCCCTCTGATTGAATTAGCAAACAACAATTCAAAATAAAGTTTACAATTCAAAAGCTCCTTATTTGAGCAAATAAACAATGTAAATAGATAAGGATTAGAAAAGCCTGATTGAAGCAATTTGGATGTGAGCTTTTCTTCTTTTCCTCTTCTCTTTTGAATGGATGAACCAAGCTTCAGCTCTGATTCTTGACAGAAATTCGTTGAAGAGAATGTTGAGGAAATAGGGCTTTTGCTCTTCTTCTTTTCTCCTTTAAAAATCCTCTAATTTTGATCTTTGAGGGCTTTGGATTTCTCTAGAAACACTCTTCAGATGATAGACGTGGATTCAGAGATTTCTCTTCGATTTTTCTCTCTTTTTCACTAGATATTTTCCTTGATTTTTTTATTTTTCTCTCTATTTTTTGAACGGTCAGATATCCCCTTTATATAGATTTTCAATCCGAGATTAGGTGAGAAATAGCCGTTGAAATCATACTTGGATGAGTTCTCCAAGCAAGAAAATAGATCTGTTGAGAAGTAGGTGAGAAAAAATAGTCGTTGGAGCTGATCTGTCACTTTTGAAAATCGTCCTCTGACAGGTTGGAGTCGGTTCCAACTTTTCATATGTCGGCTTCAAATCGGATTGCCAAAAATAGCAAAAAATAACTCGACGTGGAGTCGGCTCCCACTTTACAAAGTGTCGACTCACTGCTGTCTAGAGTCGGCTCCCGATCCTGAGGTGTCGGCTCCAAGAATTGCTTCAAAAAACATAGTCTCTGTAACTCAGTTAGAGTCGGCTCCAAAAATTCATCTGTCGGCTCCAACTTCTGAAGCAAAAACAGTTTCTGTATCTCAGGTTGGAGTCGGCTCTCGACTGTTAGGATGTCGGCTCCAAACCATGCCAAAAATCTTGAACTGTTCTGATACGCTCTGGAGTCGGCTCGAGTAGGTCTGGGTGTCGGCTCTAACTTCTGAACTTTTTAATAATCCATTAAAATTTAATTCAAAACTGATTTTCATATACCTTTTGAATAATTAATCGTTCTTAATTCCTGAAACACTTATCAAATTTATCAGAAACACAATGAATATACTCATGGCTTTTGTTAATCATCAAAATCAATAATTGGGCAAATAATTTCTCAATAATTTTTCAACAATCTTCTCCTTTTTGATGATGACAAAAACAATGAGTATATGCATAATCAATTAATGCATAATTGTCAAAACATTCTAAATTAAGGTTAAGCTCCGCCTTAATGAGGTAGCTCCCACTATGTTGGTGCATATGTTAAGTCTATTGAAATTCTATTTCTTTTGACATTAATTCCTTTCAACATGCATACTATTAAGTCCTTTCAACATGCATATTTGAAGTACTCTTCCTCTTCATTTTTTAATTGCTTAACATGCATATACATATATCATTCTTCCATCACTTTTATGTATATACAAATACCTCTTCTCTCCCCCTTTTTTGTAATCAACAAAAAGGTTTAGAAGAAGGTTCATTAAAGCTTAAATTAACAACATCAAACATAAGCTTAAATCAAACTTCAAAACATTCAAAATTTAATATTCATTAAATATTGAAACATTACATCAAAATGTTCATTACATCATTCAACAAAGTATCAAAATGTTTACTTCAATATATTTCATTACTTTATTCATATAAACATTCTATTACATCAAAAAGCAAACTAAACATCAAAATTAAAATCTAAGAAGTCTCTTAAGTTCTTCTAGGATCTTTCCCATGCCACTTTCTTGTATCTTCATAAAGTCATTTAACATTTTCTCAACTAAAGTAGATGCAACAGTGACTTTTCCTGTAGCTCTGCATTGCATTTAGAATAAGTCTCTGAGTCTCCTCCAATATCCTTGATTTTATCAAAAATTTGCATTAAATCAATCTTCAAGGCCTCCGAAGAAGTACTAAAGGATGACTCTATCCTGTTTACCTTATCTTCCAAAGAATAATAGAGCTCTCTTATGCTCAAAAGTCTACTGTCTAACTCAATCTTCATTTTTTCTTCATGACTTGCAAAAAGCTCTTTCAGCTGCTCCATTTGAATTGCAGAAAATCCAGTAGAAGTGGAAATAGGAATAGGTGCCGGTGCAGGTGGTGAAGGTACAGCAGGAGGTGCTGGTGGTGGTGAAGGATATCTCATAGAAGGTCCAGCCTCTGAAGGACCAGGCGTAGTAGCTTCAGCTGCCCTATCATCTGAGTGTCCCTTCCTCTCCCATTGTCCATTCACCTTCACAAACCCCTTACGGTGCACAGTTGCAATGCTATAATAGTCCATATGTCTAAGGTTCTTTATAGGCTCACTATCAAAAATAACTACACCTTGATTTTGAAAGGCCATGGTTAATATCATGCCATAAGGTTAAGTTGATCTTTTCTTATTACCAGCCTCTGCCATGTACCATATCATCATCCCAGCAAGATTAATAGGTTGACCAGTCAAAACACAGTCCATAATCAAAATGTCTCGCTCCCAGACATACTCAAATCGACCAGTCTTTGGGAAAAGAATTCTACTACAAATATTGTGTAATAACCTAAGCTCCAAAGACAATTGATTTGCCCTGATTTCCTTAAAACCAGTAACCTCCCTTCCAAGCATTCTTGACAGAGCCACTGCTCTCTCACTATGTGAAGTACAGTTAATCCAATAATCGGAATCTCCAAAAGATTTCCAATATTTTCGAAGTCAAGTGAATCCTTTTTCCTCTTACATAACTTATGATTTCTCCATCTCCTCTAGATAGATTATGATAAAATTCTTTAACTAGGGCCGGATAAGTTGGAACATCAAGTGAACAAACCTTCTCCCATCCTAACTCCTTGAGCTACCGTCCAATAAAGAAACCCTCGGCTTCAAAGAAGTGAAAATCTACCTTCCTACCCATGGTGATGACTCGGCCAGCTAGGGTGTCAACCTGAGGTGAAGATGGACTTGGGATTGCACTCAGAGTGGAAGCAGACGAAGTGGAGGATGAACTTAGAGAGGGCTGCCATGCCGAACGCCTCATGGTCCATTTTCCCGTTGCCACTGGTCCACCGAACACGGATCCTCTACGTTTGGGTGTCATAGGATGCTAGGAGAAGATGGATTAGAGAAATTTTGGGTTTTGGGATGAGTGGGGAAGAGTTTGGAATAGTTTGGAGTCAAATGAAATGAGAAAAGTGTTGACTCTGCCTTAATAAAGTCAATCTGGGACCACTTGGAGTCGGCTCCCGCAAAGCGAGGTGTCGGCTCTAAGTCGCTAACACAGTCAGCGCCCAAAGTGGAGTCAACTCTGGAAAGGCAGGTGTCGGCTCCAAAATCTCAGACAAAACTGGAGTCGACTCCAATAACATGGTGTCGGCTCCAAGACAGTTTCAGTGAAAAAATAAGAGTTTCAAAGAATCTGAAACTTGTCCAGAATATCTTCAAATTTGGGATAAATCAACTTTGGAATGTGATGAATCAAGGGGTTCAAATATCTAGATAGAGTTTCCTTAAAATCATAAGAGAATTTTCAAAAAATGATTGAGTTTTGATAATCATTCTTAGGAGATTTAAAATTCATTCCAATGGATCACAGACTCCTAATTCTCCTCTAAGATAACAAAATCTCTCTTCACTTAGGGGTTTTGTAAAAATGTCAGCTAACTGTTCATCAGTACTAACATAATCAAGACAAATGTCACCATTAGCTATATGTTCTCTAATAAAATAATATCTTATTTCAATGTATTTTGTTCTTGAATGTTGGATTGGATTTTTAGTTAGATTTATTGCACTAGTGTTATCACATCTAATTGGTGTTTTATCAAGTATTATGCCATAATCTTTAAGTTATCGCTTAATCCAAAGGATTTGAGCACAGCAACTTCCAACTGCAATATATTCAGCTTCAGTAGTTGATAATGCAACCAAATTTTGCTTTTTGGTAAACTAAGAGATTAAGTTACTTCCTAAAAATTGGTATGCACCACTTGTACTCTTTCTACCAATTTACAACCAGCATAATCAGAATTAGAATATGAAATAAATTTAATATTGAGGCTCTAGAATACCATAATCCTACATTTTTAGTTCCATTTAGATATCCAAGTATTCTTTTTACTGCAATTAAGTGAGATTCTTTAGGTTCAGATTGATATCGTGCACATAAGCAAACAGCAAATATAATATCAGGTCTACTTGCAGTTAAGTAAAGTAGAGATCCGATCATACCTCTATAATATTTTTGATCAATTTTCTTACCGTCTACATCTTTATCCAATTTGCATGAAGGACTCATAGGTGTTCCAAGGGGTTTGATTGATTCCATTCCAAACTTCTTAAGAATTTCTTTTGTGTGCTTTGTTTGGTTGATGAAAATCTCCTCTTTTTCTTGTTTGATTTGTAGTCCCAGGAAGAAGATGAATTCTCCCATCATGCTCATCTCAAATTCACCCTGCATTAACTTTGCAAATTCTTGACATAAACGATTGTTAGTAGCACCGAATACAATATCATCTATATATATTTGTACTACCAATAAGTCTTTATCTTTTCTTTTCAAAAATAGGGCTTTGTCAATATTTCCTTTAGAAAAATTATTTTTAATTAGAAATTTGCTTAATCTATCATACCAAGCTCTAGGTGCTTATTTTAAACCATAAAGTGCTTTGTGTAATTTAAAAACATGAGTTAGAAATTCATGATCTTCAAAACCTGGTGGTTATTCTACATAAACTTTCTCATTTATAAAACCATTTAAAAATGCACTTTTAACATCCATTTGAAATAAATTAATGTTCATATGACATGCAAATGCAAGTAATAGTCTAATTGCTTCTAATCTAGCAACTGGTGCAAAAGTTTTATCAAAATCAATTCCTTCCTCCTGATTATATCCTTTTGCAACTAATCTAGCTTTATTTCTAATTACTATGTCATTTTCATCTAATTTATTTTTAAATACCCATTTAGATCCTATAACAGAATGACCTTTGGGACTATCAACTAAGGACCATACATTATTCCTAGTAAATTGATTTAATTCTTCTTGCATAGCTAACATCCAATTACTATCTTTTTCAGCTTCTTCAATAGTTTTGGGTTCTATATGATATACAAATGCAAGATGATTATTGATGTTCCTCATTGATGATCTAGTTCTTACTCCTTGAGATGGATCACCTATGATTAAATCCTTAAGATGACCATAAGCATATCTCCAATCTCTAGGTAGATCTACATTATTACGAGTAGTATCAATAACATCATCCTTAGGTGAGTCATCATCTTTAGCTTCTGGTTCATGGTCTGAAGATACATCTATATTCAATTTTTTAATATCTCTTTCAAGAAAATTTGTATCTTCCTCATCATCAATCTTTTTTGAACTTGATGCTAAAGACTCATCAAACACTACATGAATTGACTCTTCTACAATTAAATATTTATTGTTAAATACTCTATAGGCTTTACTATATATGGAATATCTAAGAAATGCCTTCATCAGATTTTGCATCAAACTTCCCAAGATTGTCCTTACCATTATTATGAATAAAACATCGACAACCAAATGCATGGAAATAACTAATGTTAGGTTTTCTATTATGCCATAATTCATGAGGAGTTTTCTTAAGGATTGGTCTAATTAAAGCTCTATTTAAGATGTAACATGCTGTTTATAGCTTCCGCCCAGAAGTACTTTGGGAGTTGGCTTTCACATAGCATGGTACGGGCCATATCTTCTAATGTTCTATTTTTCCTTTCTACAACTCCATTTTGTTGAGGTGTTCTAGGTGCTGAAAAATTATGATGAATATCATTTTTAATGCAGAAATTTTCAAATAAATAATTTTTAAATTAGTTCCATGATCACTTCTAAGAGACACTATGGTAGTGTTTTTCTCATTTGTGACTTTCTTGAAGAATTTTAGAAATATCGAAAAAGTCTCATCTTTGTGAGATAAGAACAATAAAGTGTATCTAGAATAATCATCTACTATCACAAGACCATATTTCTTTTCTCCTAAACTAGTGGTTCTAGTAGGTCCAAAAATATCCATATGAAGTAGTTCAAGTGGCCTAGTAGTTGAAACAATATTTTTAGATTTGAAAGAATTTCTGGTTTGTTTTCCATATTGACATGCATCACAAATTCTATTGTTTTCAAAATCTAACTTTGGATGCCCTTTAACTAAATCCATTCTAATTAATTTTAAAATTAAGTGTGTGCTTGCATGACCTAATCTACAATGCCATAACCATCCAATCTCATTTACCTTAGCATTATCAGCAATTAGACAATGGTTACTAGTAGACAAGTTGTCCAAATCAATTAAGTATAATTGCCATTTTATTTCCAACAAATATAATGCTATTGTCAATGGGATTTGAAACAGTGCAGATAGAAGCTTCAAATGAAACTTTAAACCTTTATCACACAGTTGGCTAATGCTAATTAAATTATACTTTAAACCATCAACATATAAATATTTTCAATAAAGGTGGATGGAGTTATTTAAATTTTATCAAGGCTCATAATTTGACCTTTGTCATTGTCTCCAAAAGTAACAACTCCTCCTCTTTTATCTTCAAGGGTGATGAATTGCTCATTATCACCCGTCGTATGTCTTGATCAGCCACTATCAAGATACCACTTTTTTTTGATCTTTGACTGCAAGATACTTCTGCAAGATAATCAAATCTTTGTTTAGTACCCAAGCTTTCTTGGGTCCTTCATGGTTAGTAGCAATAAATATAGTTCCTTTTGGAACCCATATTTTCTTTCCTTTAAGCATTAAATTCTTATTAGTTTTTCTAAAATTGCATTCATAAGATTTATGTCCTTTTTTGTTGCAATGATAACATGAAACATCATTTTTGATAGGTTTCTTAATAAAGAAATTGTTTACATATTTTTGTTTCATATGAGGTCTATATCCTAGTCCAGCTTTATCAAATACAGCTTTTTGATTACTTAAAAGCAAATTTAGTTTTTTGAGCTATATGTAAATTTATCAACAATAATCTTATATTTATCAATTTCTTTCTTCAAATTAATATTTTCATTTGAAATTGTTTCTTTTTCTTTTAGAGAATCTTCCTTTTCAATTTTAAATTTTTAACTTCAAGAATTAGTTTATTTTTCTCTTTGAGAAGATTTAAATTTTCAATTTTCAAAGATTTATTTTTCATTCTCAAAATTTTGAAATCACTAACTAATTCATTAAATGCATCATATAATTCATCAAATGTAAAATCATCATGGGTTTCGGAATTTACCTTATTTTTGTCGTTTTCATGAAGCATATGTTTGTAACTTCTTTTTTATCTTTTTCGAATGAAGATTCTTCACTATCACTCCATGTTGCAACATAGGCCTTCTTCTTCTTCTTGTAACCCTTCTTTAGTTGAGGACATTCAGATCAAAAATGCCCCGGCTTCTTACATTCATAACATGTCAAGGGTTCTTTTTATTTATCTTTATCCCTTTCTTTTTTTTTTTCCTTCCATTTTGATTCTAGATTTTCTTTTGTAGAAGGGTCTCCTTTTTGCATAAACTTTCTAAATTTCTTTGCAAGGAGAGCTGTTTCATCATCTTCATCATCATCTTCACTGCTGCTCTTCTTATTTTCTGCAGCCTTGAGAGCTATTATTCTCTTCTTTTTCACCTCTTCCTCTTAATGTTGTTTTATTGTTAGCTCATAAGTCATTAGGGATCCAAGTTGCTCCTCCAAAGGTAGAACGTTTAAGTCCTTGGCTTCTTGGATTGCAGTCACTTTGGCTTTCCATAATCTTGGAAGAGATCTAAGAATTTTGCGTACCAATTCAGAATTAGTATAAGTTTTACCAAGACTCTTTAAACCATTTACAATATCAGTGAATCTAGTGTACATGCATGTGATTGATTCAATTTGTTCTATGCTAAATAATTCATAATTTGCACTAGAATGTTAATTTTGGATTCTTTTACTTGATTGGTACCCTCATGGGTAACTTATAATCTATCCCATATTTCTTTGGCTGAAATGCAAGTAGAAATTCTGTTGAATTCATTTACATCCAAAGAACAATATAAGACATTCATGGCTTTGGCATTAAGCTGAGCCATTTTCCTATCGTTCTCATTCCAATCCCTTTCGGGCTTAGGAACAATAGAACTATCAACTATGTGTGGGTGTGCTAGGACCATTAATGATTACACTCCATAGTTCATATTCTAAAGCTTGAATAAAAATTCTCATTCTAGCTTTTCAATAAGAATAATTTGTGCCACTAAACAAAGGAGGTCTATTGGTGGATTGACCTTCAGAAAATGATGATCCAGCTTGAGCTGTCATTTGGATCTTTAGCTCTTGATTGTTAGATCAAGTTCAAATGAGCACAAGCTCTGATACCAATTGTTGGCCCAGATGGCAACCCAAGAGGGGGGGTGAATTGGGTTCTTTAAAAAATTTAACACTTTGAAAACAATTTGCTTGATGTGAAAGTGCCCAAGTAAAGTGAATTAATAAAAGCTAAGCACAATATGATAAAGAGAGAGAGACAAATGCATGACAAACACACAAAGATTTATAGTGGTTCGGTGTTAGCCACACCTACGTCCACTCCCAAGCAACTCTTGGGTCCACACTATAATCCCCTGATTACAGTTGAGTTGTTTTACAAGATCACAACTCGAACTTGTTGTTTTACATGGGATCACAACGAACCCAGCCGGTTTTCACAGGTTCACCAGCACAAAACCTTAACCCAAGCTAAACTTAGCTTGTCCCGAGGTAAACTACCTCAACTAATTCAATCTCCCTGATTGAATTAGCAAACAACAATTCAAAATAAAGTTTACAATTCAAAAACTCCTTATTTGAGCAAATAAACAATGTAAATAGACAAGGATTAGAAAAGCCTGATTGAAGCAATCTGGATGTGAGCTTTTCTTCTTTTCTTCTTTTCCTCTTCTCTTTTGAATGGATGAACCAAGCTTCAGCTCTGATTCTTGACAGAAATTCATTGAAGAGAATGTTAAGGAAATAGGGTTTTTGCTCTTCTTTTTTCTCCTTTAAAAATCCTCTGATTTTGATCTTTGAAGGCTTTGGATGTCTCTAGAAACTCTCTTCAGATGATAGACGTGAACTCAGAGATTTCTCTTCGATTTTTCTCTCTTTTTCACTGGATATTTTCCTTGATTTTTTTATTATTTTTCTCTCTATTTTTGAACGATCGGATATCCCCTTTATATAGATTTTTAATCCGAGATTAGGTAAGAAATAGCCATTGAAATCGTACTTGGATGAGTTCTTCACAAGAAAATAGATCCGTTGAGAAGTAGGTGAGAAAAATAGCTGTTGGAGCTGATCTATCACTTTTGAAAATTATCCTCTGACAGGTTGGAGTCGGCTCCAACTTTTCATGTTCGGCTCCAAATCGGGTTGCTAAAAATAGCAAAAAAATAACTCGATGTGGAGTCAGCTCCCACTTTACAAAGTGTCGATTCACCACTGTCTAGAGTCGGTGCCCGATCCTGAGGTGTGGCTCCAAGAATTGCTCCAAAAACATAGTCTCTGTAACTCTGGTTAGAGTCGACTCCAAAAATTCATGTGTCGGCTCTGGCTTCTGAATCAAAAATAGTTCTCTGTTCTCAGATTGGAGTCGGCTCTCGACTGTTAGGGTGTCGGCTCCAAACCATGCCAAAAATCTTAAACTATTCCGATACGCTCTGGAGTCGGCTCGAGTAGGTCTGGGTGTCGGCTCTAACTTCTGAACTTTTTAATAATCCATTAAAATTCAATTCAAAACTAATTTTCATATACCTTTTGAATAATTAATCGTTCTTAATTCTGAAACACTTATCAAATTTATCAGAAATACAATGAATATACTCATGGCTTTTGTTAATCATCAAAATCAATAATTGGATAAATAATTTCTTAATAATTTTCCAACAGGTTAAAATTTTCATGATCAGGTATGATAAAAGTGGCCAAGTCTTTTGCTCACACCCTAATAGATTCGGGTGCTACACACTCATTCATATCTAAGGACTTCATTATCAAGAATGCATCTTTGGAACCTGTCCCACTAGAGCTAAAGTTGAATATTGCTCTTCCTAATGGGGATGTGCTAGTGGTAGGCTCAGTATGTAGATCATGCCTAGTAAAAATTGAGGATAAAAATTTAGAAGCTGATTTGCTAGTCCTCCTATTGAGAGATTTTTAATGTAATTGTAGGGATGGATTAGTTGGCCTCCTAATATGCTTCGGTAGACTATTTCAGGAAGATAGTGATTTTGAAAATTCCTAATCAGTATGAATTCAGTTTTATCGAAAGCCAAGAGAGTCTTGCCTCAGTGTTGGTGTTAGCTATGCAGGCTGAAAAATATCTGAAGAAAGGTTGCCAGCGATTTCTTGCTATGGTTAAGGATCTTCAGTAGGAAGTAATTAAGCTGAAAGATATTCCAGTGGTTCAAGAATTTCTTGATATTTTTCTAGAGGAATTGATGAAATTGCCCCTGGATTGGGAGGTTGATTTCATTATTGACCTAGCCCCTAGCACTAGACCTATATCTAAGGCTCCTTACCGCATGGCCCTAGCTAAGCTAAAGGAGCTGAAGAGTCAGTTGTAGGAGCTTCTGGATCGGAGATTCATCAGACCTAGTATCTCTTCTTGGGATTCCCTAGTGCTGTTTGTTAAGAAAAAGGATGGCAGTCTCGACTCTACATTGATTACTAAGAAATTAATAAGGTGACAGTGCGGAACAAATATCCTTTGCCAAGGATTGATGATCTGTTTGATCAACTCCAAGGAGCTCTCAAGTGTTCTCAAAGATTGATCTCCGATTAGGGTATCATCAACTTAAGATCAAGGCTAGAGATGTGCCCAAGACTGCATTCATAACTAAATATGGCCATCATGAGTTCTTGTAATACCGTTCGGATTGATAAATGTCCCGGCAACATTCATGAATTTGATGAATAGGGTCTTTAAGCCATACTTGGATTAGTTTATAGTGGTCTTCATTGATGACATCTTGGTATATTCAAGAAGTCAGAAGGAGCATGGGGACCACCTGAGGATTATTCTGCAGACTCTTAGAGAAGATGTTGTATGCCAAGTTACAAAAATGTAACTTCTGGATGAGCCAAGTGTCCTTCTTGGGTCATGTGATATCTAGAGATGGCATATCTGTGGATCCGAAGAAGATTAAGGCTATTGTGAATTAGAGTCAGCCTTTTACTGTGTCTGAAGTCAGGAGCTTTCTGGGGCTGGCTAGGTATTATCGCAGGTTCATTGAGGGCTTCTCTACATTGTTCTACCCTTGACTCGCTTAATACAAAAGCGAGTAAAGTTTGAATAGATTGAGGATTATGGGAGAGTTTTCAGGAGCTCAAGCAACGTTTGGTATTAGCCCCTATTCTTACCCTTTCATTAGGATCTGGAGGGTTCACCTTGTTCATAATGCTCCTCAGAAAGGATTGGAATGTATCCTAATACAAATGGGAAGGTGATAGCTTATGCTTCTAGACAATTAAAGCCTTATGAGCAAAATTATTCTTTCTGTGATCTGAAATTAATAGCAGTAGCTTTTGCTTTGAAGATTTGGAGGCATTATCTGTATGGGGAGACTTGTGATGTATATACAAATTATCAAAGCTTGAAATACATCTTTTTCCAGAAGGAATTAAATTTGAGATAGAGAAGGTGGTTGGAGTGGTTAAAGGATTATGACTTAAATCTACACTACCACCGAAGAAAAGCAAATGTAGTAGTAGATGCCTTGAGTAGAAAGTCATCTTCAGAACTAGCATCCATGATGACTTCTCAACCTCACATTCGAAGGGATTTTGAGAAGCTGAAAGTTGAACTGAGAGTACAACGGTCTGATGGATAAGTTGTAGCACTACTACTTCAGTTCACCTTGATTGATAGAATCAAATCCTTCCAAAAAAAAAGACTTAGAATTGGAAAGAATTAAGGAAGTTATGCAATTTAGGGTTCAGAATGAGTTTTACATAATAGAGGATGAATCTCTAAGGTTTAATGGTAGACTCTATGTTCCAAATGTAGAGGAATTGAAGGCAGAAATTTTAAGGGAGGCTCACTACTCACCCTACACAATGCATCCTGGTAGCACAAAAATGTATAGGGACTTAAGAGAATTTTTTTGGAAAGGAATGAAGAATAATATTGCTCAATATGTGGCCAAGTGCTTAATATGTCAAGTGAAAGCTGAGCATCAAAGACCTGCTAGACCTCTTCAGTCTTTAATGATTCCTCAGTGAAAATGGGAGAATATCATTATAGATTTTATCATAGGTCTACCCAAAACTCCCAGGAGCAATGATGCAGTTTGGGTCATCATGGATAGATTAACAAAATCAGCCTATTTTCTACCTTTCGGAGCTGGGGTCTCCAGCAAAAGATTGGCTAGCATGTACATAGACCAAATTATGAGACTCCATGGAGTTTCTGTGTCTATAGTGTCAGATCGGGATACTAGATTTGTGTTCCAATTTTGAAAGAGTCTTCATAAGGCTTTGGGGATAAATTTTAGTACAGCCTTCCACCCTTAGATAGATAGACAGTCTAAAAGAACTATCCAAATTTTGGAAGATATGCTGCAACCTTGTGTGATGGACTTAGGAGGCACTTGGGATAGCCGCTTACCGTTAGTGAAATTTGCCTATAATAATAGTTTTCAAGCCAATATTCAGATGGCTCCTTTTGAACTTTATATGGCAGAAAGTGTAGATCTCCTCTATACTAGGATGGTGTTGGAGAAAGAAAGTTGTTAGGTCCTGAGCTGGTACAATAGATTGTAGAAAAAGTGCAGCTAACTAAATAGCAGTTTTTTATAGCTCAAAGCCAATAGAAAAGCTATGCTGATGTCAGAAGGAGAGATTTGAGTTTAAGTTGGAGATCATATCTTCTTAAAGATATCACCAATCAAGGATATGATGAGAGTTGGGATTAAAGGCAAATTGAGTCCATGATACGTAGGCCCTTTTGAAATCTTAAGCATAATTAGAGAATGGCTTACAGCTTGGCTTTGCCATCAGCACTCTCTGGGGTACATAATATGTTCCATGTTAAGAAAGTCAATCCAGACCCCAACCAAGAACTTGAACCAATTTAGCTTAAGAAAGATTTGACCAATGAAAAACATCCTGTGCGCATCGTGGATCGCAAGGATCAAGTTCTAAAATATAGTATTCCCTATGTCAAAGTGCAATGAAGCAATCATACTGAGCAAAAAGCTACTTTGAGAGTTTGAGGAAGAGATAAAAAAGAAATACCCCCATTGTTTGTAACTTAAAGTATATGAATGTAAAATGAATTAATGATTGTCTTTTTCTTAAAGGAATATTGGAGCTTATGTTTGTACTCTAGATGTTAGTCATGTGGTATGATTAATGAGTAACAATTTCAAGGATGAAATTATTTTAAGGGGGGAGGAGTGTAAAGCTCACAATTATTGCGGCGTTACCAAAGTCAGGCTATCAAAGTGTTCTAAAAATTTAAGGCTTGGGTCCATCAGAGGCTAAGCCACACAATTAAAAGCTAAAGTCTTCTTGATTTCTCATAGCATGCCTATTTCTAGACAGGACTAAAACATAGAGATCTCATTGACCCTTAATTACATTATTGGATGCCTGAAAAGCTATGAAAAACTCAACAAAAAACTACCCCTACTAGAATAAGTGATAAGCATGAAGACATAAGGTATGAATGGCCTTGAACATAGCATAATTCAGAGAAGCTTTCTTATTCATGAAGATTTTGGCATTCTTTTCTAACCAAATTTGCTAACATATGACACCCAAAAGTTAGCTCCATCCTCTTTTAAAGGTGGACCACTTTATAGGTAGTTACATCAATGCTACACTCTTAAATTCTCTAATGCATTAATCTCTCGGCTTCTCCACTACCATAGATCATTAGCTTTGATACCATGCAAAGGTGTTGAGTTTAGTAGAAATTATCTCATCATTTTATTTTTATATATGAATAGATATATATTAAAGATTTCCTTCTATGCCAAGGTACACAATTCAAAGAATAGATTTGAAGGATGCCGACACCATGAGATCTAAGATACATATAATATATTTCATTTTATGTCGTAATATAATAGTTGTACAAGATGTTAACAATGAAATGATTTGAAGGATGGTGATATTATAAAATTTGAGATATTATATGAAAATTGTATTCAAAATTTGAATTATAAATAAGGTTGACAAGGTCAATCTCATATTTTGAGAAATATTCTTCTTTTCACTTATCATTCTTCTTCTTGTGCTTTGAGAAGCATTATTTGAGTTTAAATATATAAGATTAGTGTTCTAGAATTTATTAGCCTTTGAAAAAGGCATGGAACAATAAATATAAGTGTAATTTACTAGAAATGGAGCTTTTATTAAATGACATAGAACTTGAATATTGGCTCCGAATTTGCCTTTCATTCTTCAAGGTGGTGAACGAAGAGATGCTTTTAAACAAATTTATCTTAAAAATTATCTATTCCAATTGAGCACCTAAAGATCTCCTTCACTTATGTTTCTTCTAAATTCTAAATATACCATCGAATTCTTTAGTGCCCACCCCAACCCCCCCCCCCCCCAAAAAAAAAAAAAAAAACAACCCAACCTTTTTTTTTCCCCCTAATTATGGTTTCTTGCCGGCAACTCTTGTAAATAATGACCAATTGCCATGGTGCTCTCAAAAATTAAAAAAAAATTACAAATCTATTCAAATTTTCACCTGTTTTTGATTTCCAGTTCGGATCTTGAGACTTCCAACATCATGAATTATGATTTGAGTAGCAAAACAATTGTTAGACTCAATAACACTTTGAAAACATGGAATTCAAAGAATAAAAGGAAATTGCTTAAAATTTGATATACATTTTTATTTATCAATCCATGCCCAAATGCCTTTCACTTTCAACTTGCCTATAGGCTTCCATATGCTAAATATGGTAATTCATTTATAAGCATTTCATAGAAGGGTTATGAAGCTACTTTCTTATGCTTTATTGAAACAAGTTTACGAAGCATAAAAATTATTAATTCCTTAATGAGAATAGCAGAGGTCATCATTGAGCATCTTGTCCACTAAGATCTAAGGTCATTTTTAGCTTAAAAGAGAGAAAAGGAGAGAAGGGAGGGATCACTCTAGGTCACGGATTGAGTTACAAAGCACTCAATTTGTGAAGAAATTTAAAGCTTCAAAGATGAGAGAGAGAGAGAGGAGTGTGTGTGATTGGAGTTACTTGATGGTGGTAACATTAGTAATCATAGAGTGGCCAGAGGTGCTTTTGTTGGATGAGTGATCGTGGTGTAGTATGATGGTGACCGAAGCTAATCTTGACATTAGATGGAGAGAAAAGGTTGCTCTTGAAAATGGAAGAGCTTAACAAATCTTTTTTAAAAGCTTAAGTAAATGAAGCTCCCTTAAGCCACCATTTAACTCTTACCTCTATTTAACTCTTTTTAAGTTGGTCTTTGATATCCTAAAATAAAAGAAGTGGCAAATATAAAGAGTTTTCTATATAATAAATTAAGGGGAATCTTTTATTAAGGTGACAATTAACCTCTTTTAATCTTAAAAAAAAAGAAAAAGCTCTCAATCACGATATTTAATAAATAAGGATTTCTTCTATGATATTTTTTTATAGAAGGTGAGGATTAACTTATTCTAATCTCAAAAAAGAAAAAGTTCTCAATAATAATATTTAATAAATGAGATTTATAAAGCTGGCATATATTGCTTATAGCATGAATTCTTGATTTATTGTTTAGGGCTTTGATAAGAAGTTCAATGACATAAAGTTAGGCCTTTCTATATTGGAAAAGACTTTGTACACCGCCTCTGGTGCAGCAAGTCCTACGTGGGCTGCACCGTTCTTTTTTATTGGTCACGCACGACACCCATTAAAAAATGTTAAAACATCCCAAGAAAAAAACTTACGACACCCTAGTTTTAAGCTTACGACACCGTAGTTAAAAAGTGAAGACACCCATTCAGAAAAAAAAAAAACTCACGACATCCTAGTTTTAAACTCACGATACCCTAGTTTTAAGCTTAAGATACCCACCGTTCAAAAAGGGGTGTCTGTACATATTTCAAAAAAAAATTGAACGGGTATTAATGCACGTCATGTCAAAATTAAATAGCTATTAATAAAGCAAAAAAAAACTTACGACACCCTAGTTATAAAACTAAGCCACTCATTAAAAAGCAAAAAATACTTACGACACCTTAGTTATAAAGCCACCACATCGTAGTTATAAAGCCATGACACCCACTCGTCTACACAAATTTCAAAAAAACTGATATTAATGCATGTCATGTCAAAATAAAGGCACCTATTAAAAAAGTAAAAAAAAACTTATGACACCCTAGTTATAAAGCCACGATACCGTAGTTATAAAGTCACGACACCCACTCGTCTATACACAAATTCCAAAAAAAGCTGGTATTAATGCACGTCATGTCAAAATAAAGACACCTATTAAAAAAGCAAAAAAATACTTACGACACCCTAGTTATAAAACCACGATACCGTAGTTATAAAGCCACGACACCCGTTCAAAAAGCAAAAAAAACTCACGACATCCTAGTTTTAAACTCATGACACCCTAGTTTTAAGCTTGAGACACCCGTTTAGAAAAAGTGTCTGTACACGGATTCCAAAAAAAAAAGCTGAACGAGTATTAATGCGGCTTTTTTTTTGAAAGTTGTGTACAAACACCTTTTTGAACGGGTGTCTTAAGCTTAAAACTAGGGTGTCGTGAGTTTAAAACTAGGATGTCGTGAGTTTTTTTTTTTTTTTGAACGGGTGTCTTCACTTTTTAACTACGGTGTCATAAGCTTAAAACTAGGGTGTCGTAAGTTTTTTTCTTGGAATGTCTTAACATTTTTTAATGGGTGTCGTGCGTATGTGGACCAATAAAAATGAACGATGCAGCCCACGTAGGACTTGCTGCACCGGAGGCGGTGTACAAAGTCTTTTCCTTCTATTTTATCTTCTAGTTTGAAGTATAGTGGGGAAGTTTCACTGCTTGGGCCTAGATTTAATTAGTCCCAAATAAGTTCAGCATATGCATTTTTCCTAGGAAAGAGAATGAGTGAGAAAAAAAAATATCATGTTATTTCAATCCATATCCCTTAATTATGGTGCTTTGAGGTTCGTGCGTGCGAGTGCTCCGGCGTCTGCTGTTGGCTTGCTTTAAGATTCATGCTCGGCCCTTGTCTGTGTTGATCTCCGGCGATCGTCTTCGACTCCGGCTGCGGCTCTTGTGAGGATCCTTCCTGTGCTGTCCCCTTGCCGTCTATGGCATCTGATGGGGATGTGGGGGTCCGTGCTGCTGGGCAGAAGACTAGCACGACGGGGTTCATTTGGGTTTCGTCGTCTCCGGCGCCGGCTGAAGTCTCGAGACTGGAGTCTGTGTTTCCAGAGGTGGTTAACGTTCCGGTGGACAAGCTGAAGTCTGAGATGGATGAGTGGTAGATGCGAGCTATCATTGCTCGATCGTTTCAGAAATGGGTTCCAGCGGAGGCATTTGTTAGGGAGTTTCGCCATGCCGGAATTCAGGGGGAAATCAAGCCTATTAGCTTGGCATTTCGATGCTACATATTCCGTTTTGAAGACCCGAATGCTGCTGAACTGGTGATGAACCATCCATGGATCATTAATGGGCAATTATCGCAATGGAAAGGTGGAAGCCGGAGTTCATTCCGACTGTGGATGCCATCCCCTTTGCCCTGATTTGGCTGCGATTACCGAACCTTCCATTGGAATTTTGGAAGGAGGATTTCCTCAGGGTGATCACTGAGTCTGCAGGCCAATTCCACTGTGTTGATTCGTCGACTTTGGCCAAAAGCAAAGGAGGTTTTGCCAGAGTTTGTTTACGGGTGGATCTCCGGCGTTCTCTTCGGTCGGGAACCCGTGTTCAGGGCATCAACCTTCCCTTTTGGCAGCAGTTTGTTTATGAATCTCTGGAAGGATTCTGCTCCAGCTGTGGATCGCTTCACTTGGATGGGCCTTGCTCTGTGCCGGCTGGGTCATGCAAGGAGGGTGAATCTTCGTCCCCTGTTTTTGGATCCTGGTTGACTGCTGTTCGTCAACGCCGGGATGTCCCTGGAACTACGAGGGAGGTGAGGAAGAAGCCTATTACGAAGCCTATTTTTGTAGCTTCTGGCTGTGATTCTGTGTCTCAGATGATTAAGGAGAAGCAGCGGTCGGCGGCTGCCGAGGTAGACGAGTGGAGGACGCCGGTTAAGGTAGCTCGCCGGAAAGTGCCCCCGCTGTCGAAGATGGTGATTGTCCCTGATGCAGGCTCCGCTGGCTCTGGTGGTGAGGTGCAGAAGGGTCAGACGGTGGCTTCTTCAGCTCTTGACCCTGTGCCGATTTTTTCCTCCCGTGCTGGTACTGTAGCTCCTGAGAAGTTTAAGCTGAAGGTCAAAGTGAACAGTGATGCTGAAGCTGGGTCCAATCCTGTTCAGCCAAATGCTAATCCTTTTTCATCTTATGGATTGGGTGTGGTTTGTGGCAGTGATCAGGGCAGTGGGGATGCTTTTCCTGGCCCCCTGAAAAGGGCTAGACCTATTGAGAGCTCTGCTCTGAGAACTATTTCCAAAGTTGTTAAAAGGAAGGGCAAAGGTAAAGTTCCTTTGCCAAAAAGTATTGAGGCTGCTCATTATTTTCCTGTCAACCCGTCATTATCGCATTGCTCTCATGGAGTTGATCAGGAGGTGAGTCAGCCCAGCGCTGATATGAATGTCAGTTTGACTGTGGTGGACTCAGGTGAAGAATCTATGAGTCGGCACTCAGTCTTACTATCCTCGGTGCAGTCTATTCGGCCTGTTAATTTAGACGTTGTCTCGGATGGACTGAAGGCTGATTCACTAATGATGACTGATGGGGGCACCCTTGCCAGTCAGTGCCTTCCTGATATGGTTATGGTGGAGGACCAGGGAGGGGTCCCAGTTTCCTCCAGTAATTAATGAAGATTCTTATATGGAATACTCGAGGAGCTCGAAAGCCTTCCTTTCGATCCTCGTTTAATAGATTGATGCAATTATATAATTTTGATATATGTGTGCTGTTGGAAACTAGGTTGTCTGGGGATACTTTGGCCCGGCTTCGGAGACAGATTTCTCGGTCTTGGTCTTCATATGCGATGGAGGCTGAAGGGATGTCTGGGGGTATATTGGCCATCTGGCGTGATTCTACTGTTTCGGTTGAGGCTTTTCATAAGTGCAACCAGCAGATTGGTCTTCTTATCTCTATGGGGTCCTCTGACCCCTGGCTGCTTTCGGCTGTTTATGCCAGCACGGATTACAGAGAGAGGCGAATCCTTTGGGCTGAGCTGCTTTCCTCCTTGATCAAGGTCTTACTGCCATTGTTGCGGGAGATTTTAACTGTATCACTGAGGCCAATGAAAAACATTGGGGCAGACGGGTCTCGGCCTCAGCTGATATTAATGAATTCAATTCTTTTATAAGGTCTTCTAGTTTGTTGGATTTGGGGTATTCTGGGACCCAATTTACTTGGTGTAATAATCGTCAGGGCTCAGCTCGTGTTTGGGAGAGACTCGACAGAGCTTTGGCTACGGCCCAATGGCTTCATATGCATCCTGCGGTTTCTGTATCTCACTTGCCTAGGATTGCTTTTGATCACTGCCCCATTTTGATTTCTACTGAGGCTGATGTGCATCAGCCTAGACAATTTAGATTTGAGCATTTCTGGACAGTCCATTCTGGGGCTCGATCCATTATTACTCAACTTTGGCATCTTCCTATCAGGGGCAATGCTATTTATCGTCTCTCTCGTCGTCTTATGCTGGCCAGACGACGTCTTTCCAAATGGAATAGGTTTGAAGTGGGGAATTTGGATAGACAGATTGATCTGGTGGAAGCCGATATTACTGCTCTATAGGGTAAGGAGGATCTGGACGGATTCCTTTTGGATTCGGACCTTTTCTCTCTGCGGGAATTGCTTGCTCGTCACCACTCTCTGCTTCGCCAGCAGGAGATGTACTGGAAACAGAGGTCTAGGATGCAGTGGATCTGTGAGGGGATCGTAATACCAGATTCTTCCATCAGGCTACCTTAAAGCGTCGGGCCGTGAATAGGATTCGGAGACTAGTTGATACGGAGGGGTATGGTCAGGAGGATCACCATTCTATTTAGGATATGCTTCTCCAGTTCTTTCAATCCAGATGGGCTGATTCCACTGCTGATGGGGATCCGGTGGTCAGGGTTCCTGATTCCAGAAGGGTTTCTTCACAGGACAATGAAAAGCTATGTAGACCAGTCACTGCTGAGGAGATTTGGGTGGCCCTATGGGAGCTCGGTCCGGACAAGGCTCCAGGGCCTGATGGATTTTCGCCTCTATTTTATCGCCACTATTGGGACATAATTGGACAAGAGGTTATTCAGGCGATTCAAATTGTCTTCCAATTGAAGCAAATTCCCTTGGAATGGAACCGGACACTTGTTACGTTGGTGCCCAAGCAGTCCGACGCCTCTCTTCCGCAGCATTTCAGACCTATCAGCCTTTGCACTACTCTTTATAAAGTTTGTGCTCGCCTCTTGGTTGGTCATCTTCGGCTTGTGATTCCCCGTCTTATCTCTATATAGCAGGGGGCTTTTATTAGAGGGCGTTCTATTTCGGATAACGTCCTTATTGCTCAGGAATTCATGCATGATCTTCAAAGAGCCCCAGTGAGAAGGAGTCTCATGGCGGTGAAGCTTGATATGAAGAGAGCTTATGACAGACTGAGCTGGGCCTTTTTGAAGCGCTCTCTTCAGGAGTTCGGTTTTGATGATCTTTTTATTGAATGGATTATGGCATGTATTCTGAGGCCTTCCTTTTCTCTGCTCATCAATGGGAGCCCTACTGAGTTTTTCCACTCTTCTGTGGGTTTGAGACAGGGATGCCCCTTATCCCCCTTGTTATTTATTCTTGCTACGGACGATCTTTCTCGTGCCTTTCATCTGGCCCAGCAGGAGCACCAGATTGTCCCATTCATGGCTAGGAGAGAGGGCCCTCTGATTTCTCATCTTCTTTTTGCTGATGATTGTATTCTTTTGGGGCAGGCTTCTATTGATAATGCTGCTTCTTTTCATTCTATTCTGCAGCGTTATTGTCAAGCGTCGGGCCAGAGGGTTAATTTTCTTAAGTCTTCTATCTGTTTCAGCCCAAAGACCCCTAGATCTACTAGGGATGGCATTATGGAGTTATCAGGTATCACTTCTCGGACGGACCACTTCATGTATTTGGGGATCCCCATTACTGGCAGACGAGCTCACTGTTCTGACTTTGCAGAGATCGAGCGATGGGTTCGCCAGCGTATTGAGGGGTGGCAGGTGACTAGCCTGTCCATGATGGCTAGGGTCACCATCATTCGTTCTATCCTTTCTTCTCTTCCTGTGTATCTCCTTTCGAATGCTGTTATGCCGATCACTTGTCTGAGGAGGATTGAGAGATGCTTCAGAGATTTTCTTTGGGCTTCTATGCAGGAGGGACATGGTATTCACCTAGTATCTTGGGATAGGGTCTGCATGCCTATTAATGAAGGTGGACTAGGGATTCAGTCTTTGATTGTTAGAAGAGAAGCTCTTCTTGCCAAACATGCCTCGCATTTCCTTTTGGAGCCTCAGAGTTTATGGAGTTCTGTGATGCATGCGAGATACGATGATTGGGTTTCTGGTTCGATTATTATACCGCCCCAGGGATCCTCATCCTATTGGAAGGAGATTTGTAGACATAGTCAGCCTATTCTGCACAATATCTCTTGGATGATTGGTGATGGCTACTCAATTGATGTCGTCAATGATACCTGGATTTTCAAACTCCCTCTTATGCGGTGGCCCTCCTTTATCAATATGGATGTTCCCCCTAATCTTAGGGTTAAGGATTTGATTTCCTTAAACCCCCACTCATGGCACATACCCACGGTGACCCATTTTTTTGGGGAGGAGCTTTCTCGTCGGATTCTCTCGTTGCCTCTTTTACCTGGTTGCTCTGTTGATTCCAGGGTTTGGCAGCGATCTTGTCTTCCCAAGGCCCCCATTAGAGAACTTATGGACATATAAAGGCCGCAGGTTCAGCATACGGAGGATGCAGTCTGGATTTGGAAGCTTCCTGTTCTCCCCAGGGTTCAGCTATTCATTTGGAAGATTCTTTGGGACTGTCTTCCTACTTGCCTCCTTCTTTCTCGGAGGGGTCTGTCTATTCAGCCGATCTGTCCTCTGTGTAGGCAGGTGGAGGAATCTGTGGACCATGCTATATTTCATTGTTCCAGAGCGAGAAGGATTTGGGTTCTTATAGGCTATCCTAGGGATCTGGAGGTTATGGCTTTCTCGCGATCATCTTTCTTTCAGGACATCCGGAGCGGTCCTATGAGCAAGCGTGGTCTTTGGTCTGTTACTGCTTATTATATATGGCTGTCGAGGAATCATATCATATTCTTCGACGACAGGTTTTCCTTTCACAGGATTGTGAGACAGATTAGATTATTGGCTTCGGACTGTGCCCGTGCCTTTCATGATGTTAATTTTGACTCCTCTGGCCTCTGGGGCTCCCCTGCTGTCCCGACAGCGAACCGGCATACGATTTCATCTCTTGGGAGCCCCCCTCCAGGGTTTGTCAAAATTAACTTTGATGGGAGTGTCCGTGATAGAGCTGCTGGATCTGCTTTCATCATTCGGGGACCGATGGGTGATCTTTTGGCGGCGGGTAGCTTTGGATCCCTGGACTCAACAGTTCCTCTGTCGGAGCTCTGTGCTGCTTGGGCAGGTCTTTCGTTTGCTGTTAGGATCCTCCATGCTCACAAGATTATGATTGAGGGGGATTCTATGACTGTCATTTCTTGGTTATTAAAGGAGAGCTATATAGATGGTTCCTCAAATCCGATTCTGAGGGACTGTTGGTCTATGTTGCAGGAGGTTGATTCTGTCCAGATCCGCCACATTTATCGTGAGGCCAACTCGGTGGCGGATTGGGTGGCGGCCTTTACTGCTCAACATGCGGGTCCATGGATTTGGAAGCCAGGTGACCCATGTCCTATCCTTCTGCAGCAGATCTTAATTTCTGATGTATCTGGGCTGACTCATTCAAGAATTGTATGATCGCCCGTTTGTAACTTTAAAAAAAAAAAATCCATATCCCTTAACCTTTTGGGGGTTTGATCTAATTGTCATCTCATCTATGGATTTAATAGTATTTAAACATTTCATAAATGCCTCCAGTATTGCTCAAACACTTTAATTAGAATTGGGCATTTATTTATAATTTTTGAATAAGAGGGGCATTTATTTATAATCTTTGAATAAAAGAGGGTACCAACCACTTTTTTTTTTTGGTTACAAACGGCGATCATACAATTCTTGAATGAGTCAGCCCAGATACATCAGAAGTTAAGATCTGCAGCAGAAGGATAGGACATGGGTCGCCTGGCTTCCAAATCCATGGACCCGCATGTTGAGCAGCAAAGGCCGCCATCCAGTCCGCCGCTGAGTTGGCCTCACGATAAGTATGGCGGATCTGGACAGAATCAAGCTCCCGCAACATAGACCAACAGTCCCTTAGAATCGGATTTGAGGAACCATCTATATAGTTCACCTTTAATAACCAAGAAATGATAGTCATAGAATCCCCCTCAATCATGATCTTGGGAGCATGGAGGATCCTAACAGCAAACGAAAGCCCCGCCCAAGCAGCACCGAGCTCCGACCGAGGAACTGTTGAGTCCAGGGATCCAAAGCCTCCCGCCGCCAAAAGATCACCCATCGGTCCCCGAATGATGAAAGCAGATCCAGTAGCTCTATCCTGGACACTCCCATCAAAGTTAATTTTGACATACCCTGGAGGGGGGGCTCCCAAGAGACGAAAATCGTACGTCGGTTCGCTGTCGGAACAGCAGGGAGCCCCAGAGGCCATAGGAGTCAAAATTAACATCATGAAAGGTGCGCGCACATTCCGAAGCCAATAATCTAATCTGCCTCACAATCCTGTGAAAGGAAAACCTGTCGTCGGAGAATATGATCTGATTCCTCGACAGCCATATATAATAAGCAGTAACAGACCAAAGACCACGCTTGCTCATAGGACCGCTCCGGATGTCCTGAAGGAAAGATGATTGCGAGAAAGCCATAACCTCCAGATCCCTAGGATAGCCCATAAGAGCCCAGATCCTTCTCGCTCTGGAACAGCAAAATATAGCATGGTCCACAGATTCATCCATCTGCCTACACAGAGGACAGATCGGCTGAATCGACAGACCCCTCCGAGAAAGAAGGAGGCAAGTAGGAAGACAGTCCCAAAGAAGTTTACAAATGAATAACTGAACCCTGGGGAGAACAGGAAGCTTCCAAATCCAAACTGCATCCTCCGTATGCTGAACCTGCGGCCTGTATATGTCCAAAAGATCCCTAATGGGGGCCTTGGGAATACAAGATCGCTGCCAAACCCTGGAGTCAACAGAGCAATCAGGTAAAAGAGGCATCGAGAGAATCCGACGAGAAAGCTCCTCTCCAAAAAACTGGGTCACCGTGGGTATGTGCCATGAGTGGGGGTTTAAGGTAATAAGATCCTTAACCCTAAGATTAGGGGGAACATCCATGTTGATAAAGGAGGGCCACCGTATAAGGGGGAGCTCAGAAATCCAGGTATCATTGACGACATCAATAGACCAGCCATCACCAATCATCCAAGAGATATTGTGCATAATAGGCTGACTATGTCTACAAATCTCCTTCCAATAGGATGAGGATCCATGGGGCGGTATAATAATTGAATCAGAAACCCAGTCACCGTATCTCGCATGCATCACAGAACTCCATAAACTATGAGGCTCCAAAAGGAAACACGAGGCATGTTTGGCAAGAAGAGCTTCTCTTCTAATAATCAAGGACTGAATCCCCAGTCCACCTTCATTAATAGGCATGCAGACCCTGTCCCAGGCTACTAGATGAATACCATGTCCCTCCTGCGTAGAAGCCCAAAGAAAATCTCTGAAACATCTCTCAATTCTCCTCAGACAAGTGATCGGCAGAACGGCATTCGAAAGGAGATACACAGGAAGAGAAGAGAGGACAGAACGAATGATAGTGATCCTAGCCATCATGGACAGACTAGTCACCTGCCACCCCTCAATACGCTGGCGGACCCGTCGCTCGATCTCTGCAAAGTCAGAACAGCGAGCCCGTCTACCAGTAATGGGGATCCCCAAATACTTGAAGTGGTCCATCCGAGAAGTGATACCTGATAACTCCATAATAGCCTCCCTAGTAGATCTAGGGGTCTTAGGGCTGAAGCATATAGAAGACTTAAGAAAATTAACCCTCTGGCCCGACGCCTGATAGTAACGCTGCAGAATAGAATGAAAAGAAGCAGCATTATCAATAGAAACCTGCCCCAGAAGAATACAGTCATTAGCAAAAAGAAGATGAGAAATCAGAGGGCCCTCTCTCCCGGCCATGAATGGAACAATCCGGTGCTCCTGCTGAGCAAGATGAAAGGCACGAGAAAGATCGTCCGCAGCAAGAATAAATAACAAGGGGGATAAGGAACATTCCTGTCTCAAACCCACAGAAGAGTGGAAAAATTCAGTAGGGCTCCCATTGATGAGCAGAGAAAAGGAAGGCCTCAGAATACATGCCATAATCCATTCAATAAAAAGATCATCAAAATCGAACTCCTGAAGAGAGCGCTTCAAAAAGGCCCAGCTCAGTCTGTCATAAGCTCTCTCCATATCAAGCTTCACCGCCATGAGACTCCTTCTCACAGGGGCTCTTTGAAGATCATGCATGAACTCCTGAGCAATGAGGACGTTATCCGATATAGAACGCTCTTTAATAAAAGCCCCCTGCTCTATAGAAATAAGACGGGGGATCACAAGCCGAAGACGACCAACCAAGAGGCGAGCACAAACTTTATACAGAGTAGTGCAAAGGGTACCAACCACTTTGGGTACGCCCTGATTGATGAAAGCTCTATTTGAGAGAACTATTAAAAGGTGCCAACTACTTGAGATAGCTATTTTCTAATGTCTGGGGTAGCAACCACTCTAAACAAGGCCAAAGTCTAAGAATTTCTTAGCAAATAATATGCATTCTTCAGTATATTAAACTAGTTATCCAAATCATTTTGTATAATCATTTTGACTAGATCAGTTAAAGCACCAGTGTTTTTTTATTGAGCTATAATGCACTCATAAAATCAGCACAATTAGTGATGCTATTGACTTTGTAACCATGCCACTACAAAAGAATCCATCCATCCACCAGGTGTCATTGTATAAAATAGTTTTAGAAGATCTAATAATAAGAAGGAAAAAATTTTAGCATAGTTCCTTTGTTGTTTGCAGTATGGTTTTTCTCTTAATAGGTGATATGTGGATCATTATCTTTCTTTAAAAGTCGCATATGTTTGTCATCATTTTTATGACTTCAGATAGAAAATCATGTGTCAAATATCTAAGAAATCATATCTAAATTTCATCTTAAGAAGGATGTTGCATTCTTCTTCTTGTTTCAACTTTAAACCAGTTGTAGATGCTTTAAAGGTCATATATTTCACGTAAATCTCCCTAATGAAGGTAAATAGTATAGTATACCTGAGAAGGTTTATCCTTTTGATTTTTTGAGTATATCTTATTTAATGCTTTTAAATGTTTTTGTTCATCCTTATATATGCTTTTTTTTTTTTTTTTTTTTTTAACCTTTTGTTTTGGCTGCTGCTATTTTCTCATGAGCCAACTCTCCCACTTTGCCAATATCATTCGAACCCACCGTCCTAGTGTATTCATAAAATATATTAAAAATAAAAATTACTACCCTATCAAATCTTAAATGCTTTTAACACTCTATCCAATAAAAATTATTAAATATTTTTTTAAGAATTAAAATAATACAAAATTTTATTTTTAAAGCTTTTATCTTATTCTTATTTTTTAAAATAAAATCAAATTAGCATATGTACGGTTAGAAAAAATTTATATTACATATTATTTATCTAATAATAGATTAATAAATAAAATTAGTGTATAAAAAATATTTTTTTAATATTAAAATTTTTATTTTATTTTAATTTTTAGTTAAGCTATAGAATTAATCACTATATATATATATAGGGTTTGTGTCATTTTGATTCTTAAATTTTAAAAGTTATAAAAATAATCGTAAACTTTTTGTTTTGTATCACTTTGATATCTACCATTAAATATAGAAGACATCATTTATTTTTATCTTTCATAGCAGCATACGTGCCATCAAAATGATATAAATAAATTTAAAATTTATAATTAACCCGTTAATCTATTATTTAATAATTAAAAAAATATATATATAAAATAAAAATAAAATAACTACTATAAAACATCCGAGCTACCCTAAAACGCACGCGTTACCAGGGGTTGGTGGTCAATACACGGAATCCAATGATATAGTCCTCACACCGGATTCCGCCGAGCGGCTCCTCTCCGGGACTACAAATATTCGGCGTCCAGGCTTCGCCGTTCGCCGTTATCCTTCGTCTTCTCCGTCCGAGGCGTTCGATTCCTCGTCCTCCAATCGGATAGGATGGCAGGTTTATACCTCTCGTCTCCTCCACTTTTTCTTTCGATCATTACGAAGCCGTAGAACTCGATCTCTATAGTTCGATTCAAGGATTACTAAATTCTTTGTTAACAAATCCATGTAAAGGGGATCTTATTAGGGGAAATTCTGATCCGTTGGTGTTTGAAACCTTAGATTTTCCCAATCCCGGCTGCTCCGAGCCAGCTTTCTCGAATTCTTGGACCCGATTTCTTGTCGGATTTATGGATTTCTTTTCTTTCATATCAAAATTCTGTGATGAATGCCGGAAATTCTGGACCTTGGATGCTTAAATTAGCTCGGAACCCTATAAACTCCTCATTCTGTACTAGGACCTGTGCGTTCATCGGTTCTTACGGGACTGCTGACTCGGATAATATTTTGATCGACTTTTACGGTGATGAGAAGGATTTTATGCTGTAAAAAGATTGTAGTAATTTGGGTTCACGGGATTCTTTGATGAAATTTCTTTGCATGTGATTGATATGTACGACGCTATTCCCCACTTTGGTGGTTTATATGCTCTTGACCGGTCAATCAAGTGATTGTTCTGTTGCGATGGGTTCCTTTTGTAGTTTTTATTTGAGTTGTTACGTTAGCGAAAATTTAGTGATGGGGCCAGTTGACCGCAATAAGGACAATAATTTTTGGATGACATCTCTTAAGATAGCAATTTTCTTAGGCAGTTGTGGCAGCCTTCCTGTATGGCTTAATTCCCGGGCGGCATCGCTTTTCTACTCTATTTTCTTTTCAAAGAACACAGTGGATATTAAATATTTCCTCCACGGAGCTGCAACAATTGTCTTATCATATAACGAAGAAAAAGAATAAAAAGGAAAGAGGGGCCACGTTGCCTTTCGCCAAAGGGCCACCTTCTGCCATTAATGGCCCAGTAGTCAAGTCAAAAGGGGCTGGAGCATTTAGTGTAGAATGACGTAGGTTGAGCATTTAATGGTGCAGAATGATGTTGGCCAGCATTTAATGGGGTAAAGCATCACGGGCGCGTAATGAAAGGAAGAAGTTCAAGTCGGCCCCGACACTCTCTTTCGAGTCCTTTCGAGTCGGCCCTGGCACTCTCTTTCAAGTCGGCACTCAGGCCCCGTCTCTTCTAAGTCGGCATCATCCGTCTCGACACATTTATGGCCTCTTCTAAGTATGGCCTCTTCTAAGTCGGCACTCAGGCCCCGTCTCTTCCAAATCGACTCGTCTCGGCACATTTATGGCCTCATTCAAGTCGGCACATTTATGGCCTCTTCTAGCACATTTATGGCCTCTTCCAAGTCAGCACTCAGGCCCCGTCTCTTCCAAGTCGGCATCATTATCCTCTTTTAAGTCGGCACTCCCCGTCTCTTCCAAGTCTGCCCCTGTCTCTTTCAAGTCGGCATCATCCCGTCTCGGCACATTTATGGCCTCTTCCAAGTCGGCACTCAAGCCCCGTCTCTTCCAAATCGACCCGTCTCAGCACGGCACATTTATGGCCTCTTCTAAGTCGGCACTCAGGCCCTGTCTCTTCCAAGTCGGCACTCAAGCCCCGTCTCTTTCAAATCGACCCGTCTCGGCACATTTATGGCCTCATTCAAGTCGGCCACGACACATTTAATGGCCTCATTCAAGTCAGCCCAGGCACTTTCATCCAAGTCGGCCTCGCCAGCCTCGCCTCATCCAAGTCAGCCTCGCTTCATCCAAGTCGACCTCGCCTCATCCAAGTCGACCTCGCCTCATCCAAGTCGGCCCCGCCTCATTCAAGTCCGCTTCGGCACATTTAATAGCCTCTCTCATCCAAGTCGGCCCCGGCTCTCTCATCCAAGTCGGCCCCGCCTCATTCAAGTCCATTTAATGGCCTCATTCAAGTCGGCCCAGGCACTCTCATCCAAGTCGGCCTCGCCAGCCTAGCCTCATCCAACCTTGCCTCATTCAAGTCGGCCTCGCCTCATTCAAGTTGGCCCTGCCTCATTCAAGTCCATTTAATGGTCTCATTCAAGTCGGCCCAGGCACTCTCATTCCCATTCAAGTTGGCCCGCCTCATTCAAGTCCGCTTCGGCACATTTAATGGCCTCTCTCATCCAAGTCGGCCTTGCCTCATCCAAGTCGGCCCGGCACTCTCTCTCGAGTCGGCCACGGCACATTTAATGGCCTCTCTCATTCAAGTCGGCCCCGCCTCGGCATCGTCCCGTCTCGGCTTCCACGGCCACATCATGTCTCTCGCACAAAGGCATTTATGGCCTCATAAAGGTCACGTGCTCGGCCACCTTGGCCCCGGCCATAAACAGTACCATGTAAGCACTCTATAATTAACACTTTACAAGGGACAGTTGGCTTCAACTCCCAACTCTTCCATCTTAGACGGATGTGTGGCTCGTGATGGTGATAAGACTCCATCACCTTTTATCTCTCTTCCCTGCAACGGTCAAATCAAGTGGCCACCCATTCTGACGGAACTTGACCCACCAACCAGCTAAAGCCACCTACTCTGATGGGACTTGATCTGCAGTCCTGACATATCAAAGAAGGAAGCAAGCTCTGCCATTGCTGCCATCACCTTAAATGCTCTTACAAATGGCAGCACCCCAAGCCTCACAGACATCAACTCTGACACTTCACCCACCAAAGTCATCATTATGAGGCCTCAACCACTCAAATCAGATAGACTCCATACATCTATAAAATGGGTAAGAGGGATCCCCGACCAGGTAACGAAGAACTGAACTAAGAACTGAACTAAGAACTCAACGCACTCATAACACTTCTAAACGCTCATTCTTGCTCACAGAGAGCTCTTCTCCGAGCCTTTCTCTCTTTCTCTTTCGAGCTTCCTCAAGCTCACGGCTGTTGTCCAGAGCACTGACTTGAGCGTCGGAGGGTCCCCGCCGGAATCTCCGGCCCCCGGGACTTTTTGCAGGCTCCTCGACGCGAGAAGCTTGCCAGAAGATCCCGGGCTCGCTGGAGGAGGCGACCGGACGCTTGCGGACGTTCGAGGGTGTTGATCTGGCAGCATCAGATTGGCGCGCCAGGTAGGGGGAGAAAGCAGAGTTCTGTGACACTAAGCTACAAGCTCTCACTCCCTCTACGACAACAATGGTGGATAAAATATGGTGATGACAAAGACCCATGGAGCTTCCGCCGGTAACACTGGGGGACACCCTCAACAAGCTGACCGGCAAGAGGCTGGCTCTCTGCCCCATCATCACCACTATCTCGGGCCATTCAGGCAGAGCATCATGCCACCCTTACTCTGCAAGTCCAAACATCAATGGCAGCTGCCCAAAAGCTACGGGAGCGATATTTCGTGGCCTCACAGCAACAAACAAGAGCCCATGCTGCTTCTTTAGTTGTCGCTCAAGCCATCCACCATCCATCCGGTAAGAGATCTCCCCAGCGAGAGAATCACCACTATCATATTTCTCTGGAGCTCAGCGGCATCAGAGCAACCTCAAACTCAAGCTCATCGGCAATTTAAGGCTCAGGCTCGTTAGCCAGCAAGAGCCTGCCCTCGGATTTCAGCACTGGTGCCCCCCGCCTTCAATCAACATAGTTTCCTGGAGGGTAGGTCATCAATTCAACAGAAGGAGACCAATTTTTTTAAAAAGAAAAAACTCTCAAGCCTGTAATCGACGTCGACACCGAACACGATGCAAAGGCAAATAGCTACGAAAAAGCTAAGTATACTATACATTGAGAAAAAAGTTTCTTTTCATTAGTGTCTGAATGCATTACAGGAAAACCAACAAAACAAACCATTCAAAAGGCTCTCGTCGGTTCTGCGATCAGAAGGTCACCCCCGGGCCGGCCGCAAAACCCCCGCGGCGGTTCAAGACCTATGGTTCCAGCGACCTCGAGTCACCCCTCGGGCCGGCCACGAAACCCCCGAGGTGGTTCCGGAGGAGCTCAGCGGCATTGCGGCTAACGGATATCACTCGGCCTGGCTAGCATACGCCCTCGAGTCGGTTCAAATCCCTAACAGCCCGTACCCGCTCGAGTTACCTCCCGGACCAGCACACAAGCACTTAAGGCGGTTCCAAAGGAGCTCGACGGCATCGCGGCTAACGGATACCACTCGGTCTGGCTAGCATACGCCCCCGAGTCGGTTCAAGTCCCTAACAGCCCGTACCCGCTCGAGTCACCTCTCGGACCAGCACACAAACACCCAAGGCAATTCCAAATGAGCTCGATGGCATCGCGACTAACGGGATACCACTCGGTTTGGCAAGCATACGCCCCCGAGTCGGTTCAAGTCCCTAACAGCCCGTACTCGCTTGAGTCACCTCTCGAACCAGCATATAAACATTCGAGGCAATTTTATTTTAGCCCCCGCGGCTCTATTTCTGCTTCGGCAATTTTATCTCAGCCTCATCGGCTTTATCTCTGCCTCAGCAGCATCATTGCAGCCTCATCGGCTTTATCTCTGCCTCAGCGGCACCATTGTAGCCTCAACGGCTTTATCTCTACCTCAGCGGTATTATTGCAGCCTCAACGGCTTTATCTCTGCCTCAGCGGCGTCATCTCTGTCTCAGCGGCATCATTGCAGCCTCCACGGCTCTATTTCTGCTTCGGTAATTTTATCTCAGCCTCAGCGGCATTATTGCAGCCTCAGCGGCTTTATCTCAGCCTCAGCGGCATCATTGCAGCCTCCACGGCTCTATTTCTGCTTCGACAATTTTATCTCAGCCTCAGCGGCATTATCGCAACCTCCACGGCTCTATTTCTGCTTCGACAATTTTATCTCAGCCTCAGCGGCATTATCGCAACCTCCACGGCTCTATTTCTGCTTCAGCAATTTTATCTTAGCCTCAGCTGCATCATTGCAGCCTCCATGGCTCTATTTCTGCTTCGGCAATTTTATCTTAGCCTCAGTGGCGCCATTGCAGCCTCCATGGCTCTATTTCTGCTTCGGCAATTTATCTCAACCTCAGCGGCATCATTGCAGCCTCCACGGCTCTATTTCTGCTTCGGCAATTTTATCTCTGCCTCAGCGGTGTCATCTTTGCCTCAGCGGCTGATTGACGAGCATTCCCCCAAAAAATTGGCATGCGCTGCTTTGAGTGGCGGGCACAAGGTAATCAGTTTACCTCCAAAATCTCTTAAAGTTCTACACTACTTTCGCTTAGCTGATGCGCGGCACACAAGCTCAAGGAGTGTGGGAGGCATTTGATAGGGCCAGTTGACCCCATGGGCAATAAAGACAATAATTTTTGGATGGCATCCTCTCAAGATAGCAATTTTCAGACGATTTTCTTAGGTGGCCGCGGCGGCCTTCCTGTATGGCTTAATTCCCAGGCGGCATCGCTTTTCTACTCGGCTTTCTTTTCAAAGGACACAGTGGATATTAAATATTTCCTCCACGGAGCTGCAACAATTGTCTTATCATATAATGAAGAAAAAGAATAAAAAGGAAAAAGGGGCCACATTGCGTTTCGCCAAAGGGCCACCTTCTGCCATTAATGGCCCAGTAGTCAAGTCAAAAGGGGCTGGAGCGCAGAATGACATAGGCTGAGCATTTAATGGTGCAGAATGACGTTGGCCACCATTTAATGGGGTGGAGCATCACGGGCGCGTAATGAAAGGAAGAAGTTCAAGTCGGCCCCGGCACTCTCTTTCGAGTCGGCCCCGGCACTCTCTTTTAAGTCGGCCCCGACTCTCTCTTCCAAGTCGGCACTCAGGCCCCGTCTCTTCCAAGTCGGCATCATCCTGTCTCGACACATTTATGGCCTCTTCTAAGTCGGCACTCAGACCCCGTCTCTTCCAAGTCGACCCGTCTTGACACATTTATGGCCTCATTCAAGTCGGCACATTTATGGCCTCTTCCAAGTCAGCACTCAGGCCCCGTCTCTTCCAAGTCGGCATCATCCCGTCTCGGCACATTTATGGCCTCTTCTAAGTCGGCACTCAGGCCCGTCTCTTCCAAGTCGGCATCATCCCGTCTCGGCACATTTATGGCCTCTTCCAAGTCGGCACTCAAGCCCCGTCTCTTCCAAGTCGACCCGTCTCGGCACGACACATTTATGGCCTCTTCTAAGTCGGCACTCAGGCCCCGTCTCTTCCAAGTCGGCACTCAAGCCCCGTCTCTTCCAAGTCGACCCGTCTCGGCACATTTATGGCCTCATTCAAGTCGGCCACGGCACATTTAATGGCCTCATTCAAGTCAGCCCAGGCACTCTCATCCAAGTCGACCTCGCCTCATCCAAGTCGACCTCGCCTCATCCAAGTCGACCTTGCCTCATTCAAGTTGGCCCCGCCTCATTTAAGTCCGCTTTGGCACATTTAATGGCCTCTCTCATCCAAGTCGGCCCCGGCTCTCTCATCCAAGTCGGCCCCGCCTCATTCAAGTCCATTTAATGGCCTCATTCAAGTCGGCCCAGGCACTCTCATCCAAGTCGGCCTCGCCAGCCTCGCCTAATCCAAGTCGACTTTGCCTCATTCAAGTCGGCCTCGCCTCATTCAAGTTGGCCCCGCTCATTCAAGTCCATTTAATGGCCTCATTCAAGTCGGCCCAGGCACTCTCATTCAAGTCGGCCTCGCCTCATTCAAGTTGGCCCCGCTTCATTCAAGTCCATTTAATGGCCTCATTCAAGTCGGCCCAGGCACTCTCATTCAAGTCGGCCTCGCCTCATTCAAGTTGGCCCGCCTCATTCAAGTCCGCTTCGGCACATTTAATGGCCTCTCTCATCCAAGTCGGCCTCGCCTCATCCAAGTCGGCCCCGACACACTCTCTCTCGAGTCGGCCACGGCACATTTAATGGCCTCTCTCATTCAAGTCGGCCCCGCCTCGGCATTGTCCCGTCTCGGCTTCCACGGCCACATCATGTCTCTCGCACAAAGGCATTTATGGCCTCATAAAGGTCACGTGCTTGGCCACCTCGGCCCCGGCCATAAACAGTGCCATACAAGCACTCTATAATCAACACTTTACAAGGGTCATCTGGCTTCAACTCCCAACTCTTCCATCTTAGACGGATGTGTGGCTCGTGATGGTGATAAGACTCCATCACATTTTATCTCTCTTCCCTGTAGCGGTCAAATCAAGTGGCCACCCACTCTGACGGAACTTGACCCATCAACCAGCTGCAGCCACCTACTCTGATGGGACTTGACCTGCAGTTCTGACATATCAAAGAAGGAAGCAAGCTCTGCCATTGCTGCCATCACCTTAAATGCTCTTACAAGTGGCAGCACCCCAAGCCTCACAGACATCAACTCTGACACTTCACCCACCAAAGTCGTCATTATGAGGCCTCAACCACTCAAATCAGATAGACTCCATACATCTATAAAATGGGTAAGAGGGACCCCCGACCAGGTAACGAAGAACTGAACTAAGAACTGAACACAACTCAACGCACTCATAACACTTCTAAACGCTCATTCTTGCTCACAGAGAGCTCTTCTCCGAGCCTTTCTCTCTTTCTCTTTCGAGCTTCCTCAAGCTCACGGCTGTTTTTCCTGATGACCTAGGAGGGCCTAGACTTAAAGAGATTTTGCCTGATGACCTTTTGGACTCTGTATGAAATTTTTGGAAATTAATGGATCCTTTCTTTCATCCTAGTTATCCTCTTAGTGATGTTTGATCATAGAGTAAGACATCAGCCACTATGATGATTGCTAATCTTATTAGCAGGCATAAGAGTGTTGGTGTTGTTTTAGTGTTTATTGTAGGAGACACTAACTTCTATATAGTAATTTACCAAATTTATTTCTATTGCTATTATTATCTGTTATTGGCTTTGAAATTTTTGCTGGCAAAATTACTGTAGCTATCAAAAAATTCATCTGGAAAAACATAGTGAACAAAAACCACTCATTTTGTGTTACATGTTTGATTAAGCTAACACAAGATACAGATCTAATAAATTTCCAAATTTCATGCAGCAAAATCAGGGATTTCTACTCAAAATGTATTTCTGGCACAGCATTATCAACGGACTAGGCAATCACTCACCAGATTTCCCCGTGACTCTTGTGCTTTTAATATGCGCAGCACACATCCCTTGCTGGGGTGGAAGTTAGCATGGCCTGACAAGTCAGCCATGCGGTTGCAAACCTTAGCAACACACAGGATTGGCCTTGGGAACCGAGCAAGTATCTATTGCAATGGTCTGTTCTAGACTCTCACTACTCAGGTCAACCTCCAGTGTAACATTAGGCTCCTAACATCAGAACAACGTTTTTTTATGATCTATTTTGCATTTAGTTGTCTTTGAATATCTGTTTGGTTCTCTCTTTTTTTAGTTATTATTGTGGAGATTCATTGTTGTGCAAATCTCTGGCAGAACTTTTTTTTACTTTAAAAAGTATTTTTTTTTGTTGGTCAGTGCTTCTTCCTAGTTTCTTATGCTTGCCTTAGTTTTATTATTATTTTTTTAATAATTTTCTTGCAGCTGTTCAATGTACAAGTGCTGTTTCATCCTTCGAGAAGGTCGATTTTCTCAAGCTTCAAAATGGAAGGTACATTTTTGGTTCTTTTAACATCGTTAGATCATTTTGTCAAGTCCTGCCAGGTACCAGCCATACCAAAGTGATTTAAGTTAAAAGTTATGGATCATTTGCTTTATGTTATACCTGTTGAATCAGACAATGGCAATTGTTACTAAAAATAGTTTGCAAATGGTTTAGTTACATTTTTCTGGCAAAGGCAGAAGGGGAATCTGGACCCCTTAGGGTTGGATGGGGGTAATTAACTTTACCTTTTATCCTATTGTTCTGAACTATGACAAAGTGATGATTCTGTGCCTCATCAACATAGTGCGAGCTAGGCAAATTAAGGTACTAAAGTGCCGTGGTGTTGTAGATAAGTTAGCTCTGTTTCCAAAAGATGGTTTCCAATTCAAAATATATTTTTTCAAGGTGTAGGTGTTTCCTTGCTGCCAATATACATAACTTCATTTGTCTCATGCATTGAGCTTACATCATCTCTAGATTTCTTTTTTCAAGCTATATGTTTTCTTTAGATGTTTTACATCTTTAGATCGGAATGTAAAATCTTTGCATGGTTTAGTTTATGTTGTTTGCATAACCTAGGTTCATAACTTGATATTGAGCACTAGCATCGAGCTTGAAATGATAAAATTTTTTCTTCTCAATTCAAATAGTTTATTCATGTAGCTACATTGCAGGAATATTAGTATGTCTTGTAGATGTTTTTTTCCTTCTAGAGGATGTTTTATTGAACCATGAAATCCACACAATGTTTAAAGAAAGTGGTCAGTACATAGGGGAGTTAGCCTGACCATTTGCTTGTATTTTGAAGTTTCTCTCAAGTTTGCCAAGAAACATCTTAGCCTTCTTAAGTAAATTTTGACCCTTCACTTTCTTCTTTTTCTAATCCTTTTTCTCATCAAGAAATATTGCAAACTAAGATCCCATGTAACTAACTTCTTTTACGAACTAAGCAAGCAAACTGGCCTGACACTGGGACACTCATGGAAAGAAATACATGATGTAGCTGCAGATAGTTATTATTCCCCTGTACATGAGTTGCTTTCTCTACTAGCAATCGACTATAGAGATGTCAATTTATGTCTTTGGTAATTTTTTCTCTGGCCTGCAGTCAGCTAAGTGTTGAGACTTTTCACTCACAAAACCAGAAATAAGTAGTGCAGCAAATAAGAAAATAATGGCAAAAGTGAGAAAAGGAAGCAAGAGAAAAACACAGGCAATTTTTGTCGTTTGATGTTATGCCTACATCCATGGGCACAGATCTCCACTGCTTCTTTTCTTCAACAATGGTAGAATATAGGTACAAGAGGACACAATCAGCCCACAAGAGTTTTCACTTTCTTAGGGCTCAACAAGGAGGCTCTGTCATAGATATGAAAAAGCAGCAGACCCTAAAGACATAAGCACCTTTTATAGTCCTTAAGTTACATGTGTCTCCACACATGTTTACATCGGACATGACTTCACCCATGAGTTGATTATGCACTGCCTCAACTCTAAGATCATATTTTTATTGTTCCTTTTTGTAGTGATATTCGAGGTGTTGCTGTTCCTGGTGTCAAGGGGGAACCTGTAAATCTTACTGGACCTGTTACAAAAGCTATAGCTGCTGCTTTTGCTGCATGGTTATTGGAAAAAAAGAAACCTTCTGAATCAAAATGCCTAAGAATCTCTGTTGGACATGATTCGCGAGTATCTGCTCAGAAATTACAGGTTATTTTCTGATCTATTTTTATTGCCTTTTGAGCATTTTGTCAGTTGTAGTAGATAATACGTTTAGGTTCAAAAGATTTATTCCTTGACATACAATAGTTACAATTAGTCTAAGACATGCAAGCCATCCACATACACCTTATGTTTCATGCAAATGTATCAATAACTTTATTCTCTGACAATTTTGGAGAAGCATTGCTAATTGTTCATAGTTACAGTGCTCAGTTAATGCTATTTTTCTTCCTTTTTTGTTCTGCTGCTTGTATTTCTAAGTTCCTTTTCTTTTGGGTTAGTTTAATGTCCACACTTCACTCATTATAGACAATTAAGTCATGAGAAATACAGAGAATTCATATGCTGCATATGTGTTTCCTCCCAACTTCATTTATATAATATTAAATGTAAACATTAAGAAAAGATTCGTTTGTAATGAAAGAAGTAGCTTATGTAAGCATGATACTCTTAATTGTTCAATTTATTTAAGAAACTAGTAGTAATTTAAGTATATTTTACTCTACTCAGTTTTCATCAATTGTGAGATCATTATTTGATTACCGAAATTTAATGGTCAACTTCCAGGATGCAGTTTCTGCTGGTATTGCTACTAATGGGGTAGATGTTATTCAGTATGGGTAAGTTGAAATATTATCTTATGACTCCATTAGATCCTACTTTTAGCCATGATAGAATATAAATATTCATCATCAACTGCTGCTTTCATTCTGTCTGCATTCCTAGAAAGCCAAGTAAGTAGTAGCATCAAGGATGATTCCTGGGAAAATGTGTGATCTATGACTTGATTTGTCACTTTCAAAACATTGATTCCTTGTTACTAAATTTTTCGAAGCTTATAATGGAGAATAGAGATGAGACACAGGCCTCACTGACATGTGTCAATTGTACATGCAGATTGGCATCTACACCAGCAATGTTCAATAGTACACTTACAGAAGATGAGAATTTCCTTTGCCCAGTTGATGGGTCCATAATGATAACAGGTATAATCTATTTTTTTAAAATAAAAAAAGCTGAACAATTTAAGTTATTGTTTGATATCATGTAACTCTGACGTAATTGGCATGAATAAAACCTTTCCAATTTTCTGTGGTTCAAGCTTATTGTGAATGTAGATATTGAAGCAGTATAGCAGAAAGTGGTAAAACAACATCAGGACTATGATAGTCAGGGGAAATTCAGAACAATGCTAGAATTTATTTAGTTACTTCTTCCTCTTGAGGATCATGAAGGCACAAAATGCCCAACCAAGACAATATACAGAATAATAAAAAGTATTGGAAGATCCTGAAAAATACTTATTTTTGTCAAGTGGATTTAGGATTGAGGAAAAATTCATATACTTTGGATTAAGATTCGCGATCTTAGACCTCAGTCAACTTACCCAGGTTTACTGAGATGATTTTGTTGTGTGCAGCCAGCCATCTTCCCTACAATCGCAATGGTTTTAAGTTTTTCACTAGTGCTGGTGGACTTGGAAAAGCTGACATCAAAGACATCTTGGAGCATGCTGCAAAAATATATGAGAAGTTCACAGATGCAAGTCTGAAGGAATCGGAAGAAGCTGTGAGTGCATCTGTTAGAAAGGTGGATTATATGGCACTTTACACTGCTGATCTCGTCACTGCAGTTCGTAAAGCTGCAGGGGGCATAGGTATGCTTGTTCTCATATTTTAAACCTATCTAGCAAAAATTGCTTTGTCAGTCTGATTTTCAGCCAACAATTTGGAATTCCAATTATATTCATTCCGAGTATACCACATTCCTGAATTACTAATTGTGGATGCAGGGAAGGATATGTTACAATCAAGTTCGTATGGAAAATGTCCACTTAGCATTTACCACTAATTTGCTGATTTTTTTTGTAACCTTTACTTTCAGAGAAGCCACTGGAGGGATTTCATATAATTGTGGATGCAGGGAATGGAGCTGGTGGTTTTTTTGCGGTAATTTTATCTTCTTCCTTTAGTTATGGAAATGTATAATTCCAAATGAAACAAATTCAAAGCAAAACATGTATCTAAAGAAAATCCAAAATTAAATCAAGAATAACAACAAGTCGCTAGCTTTAATTAGAAAAAGAAATTGAAAACATTAGCTGTGAAGTTTCACTCTTATAGGAAGCATTTTCAGATATTGTTTGATAATGAAAGTCAACAGAATACTAAGATTTTGATGTTAATTTCTTATATCAACAATGCAACAATACAGTGGTATACTGTTTCCAATGAGCAAGACTTTTCATCAATCATGGATGCTTTTTGATTATGTGAGTTAATACACAAAAAGCAAAGAAAATCAGATGGACAAGATATGAAGTTATTACACATGATGATATCTTACAATCTAATCATAGGAAAACCTTGGATGGAAGCTAAAAGTTTTGTCCATTTCATAAACATAATGTTGAACATGGCATCCCTAGAGAAGATGGATCCTGAAGTTGGAGAAATATAATGGCAGGGTAGTCTGGTAATTTTTCATTCAGTGCTTGAATTTTGACACTGGCAATTATTTCTTAAACTAGATGGATATTGCTGCATATCTCCTTTTATTTTGATGGTTACTTGTGAAATTGTCAATTTTGAAAGGGGAAGTACTTAAATATTGGGTTCTACCATTTTAGTGGATATGTGGATTGCAAAGTTCTTTTTTGCAATGAAAATTTGTTACTTGAAATTGTTGCGGTTGTAGTGTTGCTTGAATTGTCCATGTTATTATGGAAACTTTCTTTTTAGTTCCTTAATAAATTAGAAGGCGATAAATAGCATAGAAGATACAAATTTTGCAGTTAAGGATTGGACGTCATATATGTTATTATTGGCATATGCAATCTCCGATCATTTTCACCAAAGTGTCTAGTCAGACACATCAAATCTATCAACTTGATTCTCTATAATACACAATCAACTTTTTAAGAAAACACCTCTTTTGGTAGCTGACAATCTAAACTAGGTTTCAACAGCCTATAAAAGTGAGTTGTAGCATCCCCAAAATTGATTACAAGAACAATATTATGATATATTTTGCCTTCTTTGTTGATTTTGATGGAGCGATATGTTTAACTTCATTCTAAATGAATTTCTTATACCAAAGGGCATTTTGACCCAAGTAACAAACCAGTTACCTCAATATCTCCTACTTCATTTTTGCTTTTATGGTTGAAAAAAGCTTGTGATTAGAAAAACATCATTGTCAGAACAAGAATGAGCAGATTCTTGAGTTGACATACTTAAAAATGATCTCAAATTTTTTGACTGGCTTATTTAAATAAGCATCTAGCAACTAGAGTGCAAATGAAGCTCTTAATGTTGAGGGTGATGAGGCTATTATTCAGGGCACAAACACAATGGAGAAGAGGAGAAAGAGTCTTTTGTGTGGAATGAATATGGAAATCTAAGAAATCATGCTTCAGGATAATACTGAGAGCATAATATATTATTCGTAAAGAGGAGCTTGTAATTAACTTTAGGGGTCTTACAATCCTCTGTCACAGGCACTTGAATCCTGTAAAAACTGTCCGCTGCTATGGCAAAAGCAAAAGTGTTATCTTTTAAGATGGTTGGATTGGAAGTTTGGGACAGTCTTGGAATTGAGTATAGCCATTCAAAAGGTTTGAAAATCTGCTGGCTGTATGGCAGTCACATGACCATCCATTCAACACGATGAAACATAATTTTTTTATAAATTGTTTAATGTGTTTATGTAAACACCCTACTTTATGTGAAGACATCTTTACTACTGCAAATAATGTTTGATGGTGTATGAGATGCATGGAAAATATTGAAGGCAGTGCTAAAAAGCATCCACAGAGCTAGCATCGCTTGTCAGTTATTAATGATCATTAGTTGTGCTTCAATTCTGGGAGCGATTTTTCTATATACAGTCACCATGTAATATTCATGAAACTCTAAACTTGTGTCATCATAACACCAAGAGTGACTGCTGCACGCAAAGGATGAAGTTGTTAGTCCTATTGTATCCAAGATATTCATGTCCTTTCTATGTCTTCTTGATAGTGTCTTTAGCTCTATCTATAATTCACATGTGAACCTCTTGCCAAGGAAAAGGAGAGAAGAAATGCATATGCACATACATACATGCATATACATACCTATATATATATATATATATATATATGTTTGTGTGTGTGCATGTGTAGGAAAGCCCAGAATCCAATATGCATCCTGGAATTTGAGGTCTTCACATAGTTTCTTTTTTCAATTATTTTCTATGGCTATTTTTCAAATGCTTCTGTGTCAAGTTATTGTTGCAGCTCCTAATTAAAGCATGTGTAAGGTACTTGCCCAATGCTAGTAACGTAGAACACCAAGTTATCCATTTCTTCCTGTGCACATTTACCAGCCAACCACTTCTCAAATGTGAGAATGATGCTTAAATTGTTCCTTTCATGTGAATCCATTGTGATGTGAGGAGTGATGATTGTAGGACTGATCTGATCAACTTTCTTTGCTTTGTAAATTCACTTATCTTGTTTAACACATTACAAATAACTATCGGTAAATCTGTTCAATCAAATGATTCATTCTAGAATATTTATTCATTAATTGTTCCAATAGATTATTTGACCGATATTGATGCAATAGATGAATGTGCGATGTGTGGGTTTTGATATAATTCGGCTTCTTTGACTTCAATATTGTTGCTATGAGCACAAAGGCACAAAAAATTGCAATAAATTACAGCTAATCATGATTACAATCATGATACTAAATTACTGCTAAAGATAGTAACGGAATTGGTGTTTCCTTGGTCATAGTAAATTAACCTATTATGCAGTTCTCCCTCAAACTACATCTGATCTATTGGGAGATGCATATTATACATTTTTAGGGGCATACAGTTACTTCTTTCCCAAATCTGCATTCTTGATTTTGGATGGTTTGTTTGTATGTTCCTGTTCCCTAGTATTATCACACAATCCCATAGATGGCTCCAAACTATTATGCCCATTCACAGATAACTTCCTTATAATTATATATTGCTAGTTTTGTGTGCTCATATTAATGCTTTTACCAGGGAAAGGTACTTGAACCTTTGGGTGCAGTTACTACTGGTAGTCAGTTTTTGGAGCCAGATGGTAAACAGCTGACTGCATATGTCTGAATATATTGTTTCTCATGGTGCAAAGGATCAAATATTTCATTTTATTTTTTGGGCATCAGGCATGTTTCCAAACCATATTCCCAACCCTGAGGATAAAGCTGCAATGAAAGCAATAACCCAGGCAGTCCAAGAGAATCAGGCAGACTTAGGTATCATATTCGATACCGATGTTGACAGGTGGTGATGCAAATCTTATGTTATCTTGCTGTTTGTCATAATGCATATCTCGTTGTTATTAAAATAGTTTCTACAGATCTGCTGCAGTAGATTCCACTGGTCGTGAGTTCAACCGTAACAGACTTATTGCTTTGATGTCAGCTCTAGTACTCGAGGAAGTAAGCTTTTCTCTCTTGAATATTTCATATGCTAAATAATGTTTTTGATGGTAACATTACTTTTCTATGATTGTGATCTCGCAAGTAGCATCCAGGAACTACTATTGTTACTGACAGTGTTACTTCAGATGGCTTGACCACATTTATTGAAAAGAAACTTGGTAAGGAGTCTGTGTTACATTAGGACTCCAGAATTCAGATGGTAAAGATATTAATCTACTTTTTTTTGGTGTCATCTTAAAGGAGGAAAGCATCGCAGGTTCAAAAGAGGGTACAAAAATGTCATTGATGAAGCAACTCGCTTGGTCAGTTTAACTTTTTTGGGCACTATTTACATTTTATGATTTTATTATGTAGTCGAAAACATGGTTGTCAAAATAGTTCAATTGGTTTAAATGTTCTTCAACTCTTAAGTGAATAAGTGATTGTTCAAAGTTGTTTTAACATTCGTATGTACTTTCAAATTAAGTCATTTTTAAAAAAGAATGGTGTAAATATAAAATGCTACACCCAATGATATTGGAAATTTACATGTGATTGATAAGGAATATATGAGTAGGAGCGCAAAAATATGAACTGATATTGTGGGTTAAGTGGTGATGCAATAGAAGTAAAATATGATGATGAGAATGATGTTGTAAAACACAAAGCGAGTTCTGGTTGCTGTGGCTGATAAGATAATACATAGCATAAAACATGTAACGATAAAAGAAAAGAAAGAACAACAAATATTGAGAGGTATACAGAAAGAAACTATGTGTATTGCTTAAACATCTGGTTGAAGGTACACTGTTAGTTCACTAAGGCTATGAAATAGGTTATTGTGAGAACAAAGCCTAGAGTTGGTTACCAAAAGGATTTCTTAGCATACTTAGGTGCACAAGAATGCTATGCAACATCTTAAAAAGGATACAAACACAAATCAAATCGTAACAATATATTGGTGAATAGATCTTTTAATGTAATCATTATATCAATAATTAAATGTATGAAACTTTGCATGGTTATTTTCTAAACATATTCCTAGATCATCATTTATGATGATGCTTTAAAACTTATGTGATGCAAATGTGTTGACCTGTTTGATTTGTTATTGTTCACAACATTCACAAGTTGGTTAGGTGCAACGCATTCTCTAAGAAGTTTGTTTTCTAGGTGATGAAATAGCAAACAGATGGTTTACTTGCATTTCCATGTCTAACATATCCGCTGACTTGGATTTTTTTTTTAAAAAAAGAAGGCAAAAAAATAACTTAAACCTAAAAGCCATATAAGCTCCTAAGCCAACCTTAGTAGCTGGAAATTTTTACTTGGGCCGAAATACTCTCTTAAGAAACTTACTGTACACTTCCTAAGCGCTTTGTTCTCTCTCTCTCTCTTTCTGTTTTTCTCTTTTTGTGTGTTAGAGAGAGAGAGAGAGAGCAACTTTTGCATCTGCTTCCAACAACTAAGGAGCCAACCCTCACCACCAACCCCCCCTCCCCCCAAGCTAATTAGTGAGTGGGAATCCTACCATCAAAGCTCTTTATTTAAATGACATAGATATGCCCAAAATTCCTTCTTTTTGCTAAAGAGGAAGACTTTGTCAACCAAAGGGAGACTTATCCTTAAAAAAAAAAAGAATTGTTTCGTAGAATTTGTGTTTTTTTTTTTTATGACTTCATGGTTCAATGGGTGAACCCAAGATTGAAAAACTAACCCATTACTATGGGTGATGAACATGGATCCAACCCAATCTGACTTGACTATATTTGGGTTGGATTGGGTTGGTCAAGTCTTTTTTTAATTATTTTTGAGCTAGGTTGGATTACCAGGCCATTATTTTGACTCAAACTTTTTAACAGATGAGTATGGGTTTATATTTGATCGAACTTGGTTCATGAGGGTAGATTTTTATTTGGGTTGGGCTAGTTTTGGTGAGTTCAAGTCATGGTTTTGGGTTGAAAAATTTGATAGTGGTTGATCTCTTTTATTGACTGGTTGTTTGTTCATAGCATGCTGCACTCCTACATGCTGACCTGTACCGAGTATGCTATACCATACCGACACCAAACTGGAACTTGGTACTGGTGCGTGCCGTGTTTTGATACATTAAACAGCCCAAGTTTCGGGTATACTGACATTGTACCAGTTTGTTACCAGTAAAGGGTCCAGTACTGAGATGAGGAACATTGAGTTTTGTTCACCTTGGAGTTGAAGCATTAAGAGTGGTAAAAGTTGGGTCAGTTTCAATTTGGCAGATGCTGAGTAATGGATCCAACTGGTCATGGGGGTCAACCTATGGGCAGCTATAAGTTAAAGATTCTTGCTTGAGTTGATGTTGAGTGTAGACCAAGGTTTCATATGCTATTGTCCTAAATTTAGCCAACTTGACCTAGTTCATGTACTACCTCCTCAGCTCCTATATTACAAAACAGGTAGGTTTCAAAAGATTGATTTGCAGCTAAGCAGATAATCTGTCACCCAGACATATCAAGTGGATGTTTAAATGGTCAAGTCATAAGGAAACACTGCCTTAACATGTCAACAAGCAGAGCTATTTGAGCAACCACTTACTCGTTTCAGTGGCTATTTCATAACATTGGTCCAGACTAATTTGGCCTTTCAAACATTAAGCAGACCTGTTTCAAAGAGTAAGCAAACTTAGATATGGCCCATGCTTTAAAGCATTGACCAAATTTTGCTTAAAAAAGGTAGAACCTCTTAAATAAGATCTCTTAGAGAAAAAAAATGTAGGGAAGGATGTCTTGGATAAAGAATGGTTGTATACATTTGAAGATAAATTATAAACTATGTTTCATGTACTTACTACTAGACTAGTGTAGTCCTAACAAGTCAAATCTAAAATTATAATTATTGCTCAGTGATTTTTGACCATATGGCCTCTAGACATAGAGGCCAAAATTATAAAGCTAGAATAGAGGCCAAAATTATAAAGCTGGAACCTCGACTAATGCTAGACCTAGACTTTGATGGTTTGAACTTTGAACCAATCCTGCACTTAGTATCATGGGGTTGCTTGTTGACCTAAGCCCAACCTGACTCAGCCCAAGCCCAACCCCAGGCCCAGCATTGGACCAACATGATGTAAAACCCTTAGGGCATGGTCAATCCCCCTGCCATTGGCTGTTGTAGAGAGAGGATGACATATCTAGTTTGGCACCAGGTAGTGTTCACTGAGCTTCAAAGGAAGTGAGAGAAATGAGGAGGGTGATGGGATGGTGGTGGATGGTTAGGAAGGTCAACCGATTAGAAAGAGAACTGGAGTGATGAAGGGAAGAGATATTCTGCAAGGGAAGAGAGATTTAATACAAATAATAAAATATAATATTATTGACATAATAATATTTTATATTTATGATGTTAAATAACCGGCCAGATCAGGCCATTGTAGTTTTTAGCCAGCTTAGTCCTGAAGCAAAATTCAGTTTGATCATAGATTTTAATTCCAGACAAATTGAATAGCCCAGAAACCTATATCTAGTTGCCTGACATCAGGCTGAGCAAGTTGGGCCTTAAATGCCCTGGTCTACCTCACATTGGTAAAACCTAGTTGACTTTACAAGCCTGCATTATTAGCAGCCCAAATCTGTAGTTTCTTAAATGAGAAAGTACACTGGGAAGGTCATGAACTGCTTTATGCTTCCTTTTCTGCATTGTTAAAATTATGTATCATGAAGAAGAATAGAGGATTGTTGAAATGGTTTTGTTTAATATTGGGTTCTTGGAAATATATGTTGTGCTTAAGTGATGATTCAGACCACATTAAAAAACTTTGCTTGCTATGTGTCCTTGAGTCGGCACACAATTCATTTTACTTTGAAATATGACTTATATTTGTCATTGTGTTTTTTTTTCCTAAAATAATCAAAGCCCATGAAACCATCACTGCAAAAGATCTTACTGAATGTAAAACAATGACAGAATTCTATTGGTGAAGAATCACATTTGGCCATCGAAACTAGTGGCCATGGAGCTTTGAAGGAGAATCGCTGGCTTGATGATGGAGCATACCTCATGGTAGGTATCTCAGCTTATACTGGGTAATTTTTATTTATGCCTTGTAATTACTTGAACTACAATACATATATACATATATCCCCCTATTGACATCACTTTTGTTAAGTTCTGTTTGATTTGCATGCTAGTTCTTGAGCTTAAGCTGCATGACCTTAAGGTCCTTCCCATCAGTTGGCCCTAGTTAGTGTTTCTGGCCCCTCTCTTGCGTTAGCTAGCATCATCTCACAGAAATGTTTGCATCAGGTTGAGAGCTGGTCATAAAATATTGTTGATTTATTTCAACTTGTTGCTTCATAATTAATCTACAAAAATGAGCCATATCCATGAAATTAGGCCAGTCAATTAGTCTTTTATACGAGTAACTGTTTCTACTATCATTTTACTTATGGATGCATACTCCGACCTTGTGTGAGCTTAATCTATCATGTTTATTCTACATATCTTGTATCACTTAGATATCTCCTTCCACATGAAACCCAATCATTAGGCAATTGATTTGTTGGCACTCTTGCAAATGCTGTTTTCCCTTCTTTTTGGTAAGATTTGCCATTTTCTGTAGGTTAAACTCTTAAACAAACTCGCCTCTGCTAGAGCTTCGGGTTCAGGTTGTGGCAGCAAAGTTCTGACCGACTTGATAGAGGGCCTGGAAGAAGCTGCTGTGGCAGTGGAACTAAGGTTGAAGATTGATCAGAACCATCCAGACCTTGCAGGAGGGTATGTAAAACAGTAATTTCTGATATGCTTTTCCCTCTTCTTTCTTCTTTAATGGGATATGGATGAAAACTTGTTTTCTGGAAGCCCTTTTTTCCATAGGACTCCAAGTTTCTTATTAGCGATTTTGATTTGTTTCTTTTCATTATGGCCTCTCTTAATAGAATTTAGAAGAATGTTGACTTTTTATGAAACTTGCCACTAATCTCTGTACTGAATAAGCTGATAAAAGTAATGCGTAGGTATTGAGTGGCTGCAATTTCAATTGATCAAAGGCATGGAAAATCATATCCTTCAATTCTAGCAGTCTCATGTTTAAAAGATATGGACTTTTCAAACTAAAAGATCTTAGTGCTTTTTTAATAATTATGCTTCTGAAACTTTTATAAGTAGTTCAGTCTATAATTCTATAGCCTTATAAATAGTTCAGATTATAATTCTATAGTCCCAAATGTGTATTATCTTAAGAGTAAACAGTCTTAAGTTTCTTGTTTTGGTTCTTGTTCCAGGTCTTTCCGTGATTATGGAGAGGCAGTGCTAAAACATTTGGAGAACACAACTAGCTCAGATCCAAAGTTGAAAAAGGCACCTGTCAATTATGAAGGCGTATGTCCTGTTTTATTCCTTTCTTTTTTGTCCTGACAATGTGGAGTATCTTTTAGTTTGTGATTTTTAAGAAATACTGCCTGCTATATCGTAGTAAATTAAAAGTCACTGGATGCCCCGAACTACCATAACTTTTTCACTCTCCACCTTTTGATATCAGACTCTTAATCACATGAACATCAACCACTTGCCATTCATATGGGTTGCACAAGTTAGTTTGTTTGGTTATTCTTTTGGTTTTTTATTCACTTCTCATGGTCATGATCTTAAGAATCTTGTTAAATTAAGCTTGTAGTTTTCGCATATCGCCTTGTGTCCTTGCAAATGTTTCTTAAATTATAACCATGATTTTTTATGGTTAGAAATTGTAAACAAACCTTAAGCATAACATTTATACGTGATCTGTCTAGAAATTTATTGTGTTGCATCTTTCAAATTTGTGGTTTCCTTTTGGTTCGAAAGCATTGAGAGAGTATTCTATTGATGTTGGGACTTGTGGACCATTTACAAAGAATTCACATGGTAGGTTGCTTTCCTTGTGAGACTAACCATTCTCGCTGGATTTAGGATGGAGAAATTAGGAGTTTTGTATGTATACTTTTTGATTGATTCATGCTTTTAACAACAACCTTTATCGTTCATAGATCGACCTCATTGAGGAATGTTATGGTATTCTGGATTACCAATCAGGAGTGGATTATGAAAACAGTCATGCAAATACAACATTGCTTTACATTCATCGATTTCTAAAGCATATATTTGGTAAAAGAAAACTAATCGTCTGCTACATGATATGCTGGAACAGGTTAGGGTCTCTGGCCATGGTGGTTGGTTCCTGCTGAGGCTCTCACTTCATGATCCAGTTCTGCCCCTCAACATTGAGGTAGGGCTGGCGTTATGCTGGACTTAACCAATGGACTTTCAATCTTTAGAATGCTCACCATCTAGATGTGTTTTCACAGGCACCGAGCAAAGAGGATGCTGTGAAGTTGGGGCTTGCTGTTCTGGCTGCCGTCAAGGAGTTCGCAGCTTTGGACGCATCAGCACTATATAAGTTTGTGCAACCATAAGATTTCACTAGAAACGTAGCCATTCTCTACGCGGAAACAAGATTAGATTTTGATGCGAATGAAGCCTTGTTACCTGAGCTTTTGTTGTCACATATATATATATGTGTGTGTGTGTGTGTGAGATTCGGGCTGGGTGAATCTTTGTGCAATCAACACAAAATCCTTGTGTTTTATTAGGGTGCAGGGACATCCAGAAAACGGGAGGGAGATTAGTTGGCATATTGCTGAGAAATAATCATTTGCATCCGATCAAAATAATTCTATGATGTTGCTTGCAGCGCAGCTGAAGAAAGTGTTTTGATTTTAACCATTGGGCCAATGTCTTAAGAGTAGCCCAACCACAACGTCAGACCCATACAACCATCGGGATTCGGGTATGTGAACCGACTATGCTGTCCATATATATATATATATATAGGGTCAGGGACTTTGGACTGGCACTATTTAACTATTTAGAAACAGGTGCAGTTAGAATATTTTTTTTATAATTTTTTTAGAAACTGAAATTTAATTCCATCGGTCCCATGCCTTGCCTTTATTTATGGCATACAACTAGGAGCATTGTAGAATTTGTTGAAACCGCAACCAGAGCATCCCTTTCCCAACCTCTTTTCATACTTTAATGTTGTTTGTTGAAAAAAGTGATAAATTAGTATAAACTCTGTTTCACATGATAAAGTTACACCTTATGATCTTCCACTGATCGACCAGCCAATATCAAATGGACCATACTTTGTAGTATATGCTCCACTTGTAAGCTGTTTAGAGTGAACTGACCCAACTGGCTGAATCCAATCTGATGTTTTTTTTATTGATGATTGTTGTGGCATGGGTTAGCTTATTGTCACTCAACACTAGGGCGTAATGTATTACTCAATTGGGTTAAATAGATTTGGAGGCTAAAAAAGTTTTGCTCGTGACTTTTTCAAAGGAGGATAAAAAGGTTTTGCTCGTGACTTTCCGAAACATCCGCTTTACCTTTGCGAAAAGCGGTAGAAGCTGAATGTTTGGCTGAAAACGATGCATTTACTCTCCACATAGCCTCAAGGCCCTCAAAGAAAAAAACACTAAGTTTTTTTTTTTTGGAAAAGTCTTTGTACACCGCCCTCGGTGCAGCAAATCCTACGTGGACTGCACCGCCTCTCCTGATTGGTCCACGTGGATCCTACGTGGCTGACATGCCGGACAGTATGGCTCTGTTACGATGTTACGTTCTGATCGCGACGGCCATGAAAAGTGCTTTACCTTTTTTTTAAAATTAATGTGTGGACGAAAATGCCCTTCCCTCCAGCATTGCAAGAAAAACTCTTTCTTTCCTCTCGCTCTGGATTTTGGATGCTAAGGAATCAGTCAAAGATTTGAGCATGATCCTACGCCATCGCTCTGAGAGTCCGGTCGAAAGAAAATATTTCAGCTTCGAGGCTGGAATACCTGGCTACTGAAGTCTTTGTACAAAAACTTCTGGAGGAAATGTCATCCGCAGCACGAAACATTCTTTCATTATGAGGTTGTTGTGGTTTATGAGCTTGACGATAAAAAACTCTTTCTGATTGTAAAACATTTTTCCTGTGGATGATGGTGCCGCGGAGCGGGAGTCTGGGGTTGAGGTTGTGGTTTATGAGCTTGACGATGGCTTTCAGGATCTCCTACCAGATAAGATGGTGGGTAGAAGTAGGGTGTCAACTAGGGTGTCGTGGGTTTTCAACTAATGCTTTGTCTTAACGTTTTCTGAATGGGTGTTGTAGGTTTCAAACTAGGGTGTCGTGGGTTTTCAACTAGGGTGTCATGGGTTTTGAACTAGGGTGTCGTGGGTTTTCAACTAGGGTATCGTGGGTTTCGAAAGATCACCAAAAACCCCCTAGGAGGATGGTCCATTTGGTAAGGCTCACATGATAAGAGCGAATGTCAGCAAACACAAAAGTTACTAAAATTTATTTTTATTCATCACACAAAGAAAAGATAAGAAGAAAAGAAAAGAAAAAAAGTACATGAGCCCTCACTAGGGCTTGTCATCTTCTTCGGGCGCTGCCGAGCTCCCCCCACGCTGCTGGGCTAACTCGGCAATCTTCCGCTGAAGGGATGCTACTTGCCCCTCCAGTCGGCTGTTGGCCCGACGCAAGAGCTCGATCTCTCTCGTTGAAACGGCCAGATATTGCTCGGCCGCCTTTTGGAGTTGCTCGCGGTTTACGAGCGACGACGCCAAGACCTCCGCATCAATGGTTACCGTTGTGCGGCGGCTCCCATGGGGGCCAGTCGATCGTCCCTCGCCTCCAGAAGCCATCTCAGTATCCAAATATTTTGGAAGATCAGCTGAAAAGGTGATTAACGATAGCATTCCCCCATCCATATTTAAGCTACTCCTGGCGGGTGTTTCGATTGCCCGAGCCTTCAGCTCCGGCACCCCTATCGTGGAAACTCGCCACGTGCCACCATCTCAGTGGGCGCTCACAGGAAACGAAGGTTTGCGCCCCCTTCGCTGAGTTTCGGGGGATGGGGAACAGAAGAAACCATTACTGAAGAAAGTGTTGGGAAGCCAAATACCCGGTTACCGTAGTAAGCTTTACGACGTCCCAAGAGGAAACCTCACGACACCCCAGGAGGAATTCGGCCGAAATCCTTCGTGACACCCCAGTTGAAACCTCACGACACCCTAACACCAATGCTACGACACCCATGCTTATAACTGACCATGGAGAGAATCCCCGCGACACCCCAAGGAGGAATTCGGTCGAAAATCCTTCGCGACACCCCAGTTGAAACCTCACGACACCCTAGCACCAATGTTACGATACCCATGCTTATAACTGACCACGGAGAGAATCCCCGCGACACCCCAGGAGGAATTCGACCGAAAATCCTTCGCGACACCCCAGTTGAAACCTCACGATACCCTAGCACCAATGCTACGACACCCGTGCTTATAACTGACCACGGAGAGAATCTTCATGACACCCCACGAGGAATTCGGCCGAAAATCCTTCGTGACACCCCAGTTGAAACCTCACGATACCCTAGCACCAATGCTACGACACCCGTACTTATAACTGACCACAGAGAGAATCTCCGCGACACCCCAGGAGGATTTCGGTCGAAAATCCTTCGCGACACCTCAGTTGAAACCTCACGACACCCTAGCACCAATGCTATGACACCCGTGCTTATAACTGACCACGGAGAGAATCCCCGCGACACCCAAGAAGGAATTCGGCCGAAAATCCTTCGCGACACCCCAGTTGAAACCTCACGACACCCTAGCACCAATGCTACGATACCCGTGCTTATAACTGACCACGGAGAGAATCCCCACAACACCCCAGGAGGAATTCGGCCGAAAATCCTTCGCGACACCTCAGTTGAAACCTCACGACACCCTAGCACCAATGCTACGACACCCATGCTTATAACTGACCACGGAGAGAATCTCCGCGACACCTCAGGAGGATTTTGGCCGATGCAAAGAAATGGCATACAATTCTTGGCCACATATTCCATATCTACTGCAATAAGGAGGATGCGATGACTTGGTGATGGAAGAGATTTCGGATTGCCCAAGCCAACCGACCGGATCGCTGGATTGCGGCCTATACTGTCTGAGATACATGAAATGTCTTGCTCGATGGGACAATCCTGATATGAAGATGGATTTCACGGATGAGGAAGTCAGAGATTACCGGTGATAATTAGCTGCGATGATATTGAGAGAGGGCCTAAACCAAAAGATCAGCAACCTTGTCAAAAAATCTTCTTAATTTTTTATTTCTTCTTTGAATGAAAATTTAATGTAATTTATTCATATTAACACTGTTTCAGATTTAATGCAAATGCAAAAATTTTATATTGAGAATAGGGGTGTCCTCGATTTATTCGTATTTATGCATTTTCTACTTCACAATTTCTTAAGTTTTCATATATGATGTCGTAAATTGAACAATAGAATGTCATAAATTGAGCACTGGGTGTCGTCGCACTAAAAGCTTTGGTGTCGTACGATTTTGCCTTTCGCCTTTCGGGGTCATCACGGTAGAGCTAGGGAGTCGTTAGCCCAGAGCTGGGGTATCGTCGCGCTAAAAGCTTCGGTGTCGTACGATTTTGCCTTCCGTCTTTCGGGTGTCATCGCGGTAGAACTAGGGAGTCGTTAGCCCAGAGCTTGGGTGTCGTCGCGCTAAAAGCTTCGGTGTCCTTTCGTGAATACTGGGATTCGTAGGATTTTGCCTTTCGAATGTCGCCGCGGTAGAGCTAGGGAGTCGTTAGCCTAGAGCTGGGGTGTCGTCGCGCTAAAAGCTTTGGTGTCATACGATTTTGCCTTCCGCCTTTCGGGTGTCATCGCGGTAGAGCTAGAGAGTCGTTAGCTCAGAGCTGGGGTGTCGTCGCGCTAAAAGCTTCGGTGTCGTACGATTTTGCCTTCCGCCTTTCGGGTGTCGTCGCAGTAAAACTAGGGAGTCGTTAGCCCAGAGCTTGGGTGTCGTCGCACTAAAAGTTTCGGTGTCCTTTCATGAGTACTGAGATGTCGTAGGATTTCGCCTTTAGGGTGTCACCGCGGTAGATCCAGGGAGTCGTTAGCCCAGAGCTGGGGTGTCGTCGCGCTAAAAGCTTCGGTGTCGTACGATTTTGCCTTCCGCATTTCAGGTGTCGCCACGGTAGAGCTAGGGAGTCGTTAGCCCAGAGATGGGGTGTCATCGCGCTAAAAGCTTCGGTGTCCTTTCGTGAGTACTGGGATGTCGTTAGAATTTTGCCTTTTGGGTATCGCCGCGGTAGAGCTAAGGAGTCGTTAGCCCAGAGCTAGGGTGTCGTCGCGCTAAAAGCTTCGGTGTCGTACGATTTTGCCTTTCTCCTTTCGGGTGTCGTCGCGGTAGAGCTAGGGAGTCGTTAGCCCAGAACTAGGATGCCGTCGCGCTAAAAGCTTCAGTGTCGTACGATTTTGCCTTCCGCCTTTCGGGTGTCGTCGCGGTAGAACTAGGGAGTCATTAGCCCAGAGCTTGGGTGTCATCGCGCTAAAAGCTTCGGTGTCCTTTCGTGAGTACTGGGATGTCGTAGGATTTCGCCTTTAGGGTGTCGCCGCGATAGAGCTAGGGAGTCGTTAGCCCAGAGCTGAGGTGTCCTCGCGCTAAAAGATTCGGTGTCATACGATTTTGCCTTCCGCATTTCAGGTATCGCCGCGGTAGAGCTAGGGAGTCGTTAGCCCAGAGCTTGGGTGTCGTCACGTTTCAACTAAGGTGTCGCGAAGATTTTCGAGCGAATTCCTCTTAGGGGGTCGCGGGCCTTCTCGCCAGGGTCAGTTAAAACCTTGCGACACACCATTTAGCAGTTAAAGACACCCCAGAGAACAAATTACGATACCCTGGAAAGCAACAAACAAAAATCGCGAAAGTTATAAGCATGGGTATCATAGCGTTGCCGCTAGGGTGTCGTAACGTTTCAACTACGGTGTCACGAATGATTTATGGCCGAATTCCTCCTTGGGTGTCGTAAGGTTATAAGCACCGGTGTCGTAGGAGTTGTCGTTGGGGTGTCGTGATGTTTGAACTGAGGGGATTCTCTCCATGGTCAGATATAAGCACGGGTATCGTAGCATTGGTGCTAGGGTGTCGTAAGGGTTAAACTAGGGTGTCGCGAAGGATATTCGACAGAATTTCTCCTACGGTATCGCGGGGCTTCTCTTCATGGTCAGTTTTAAGCATGGGTGTCATAGCATTAGTGCTAGGGTGTCGTGAGGTTTCAACTGGGGTGTTGCGAAGAATTTTCGGCCGAATTCCTCCTAAGGTGTCGCAGGGATTCTCTCTGTGGTCAGTTATAAGCACGGGTGTCGTAGCATTGGTGCTAGGATGTCGTAAGGTTTCAATTGGGATGTCGCGAAGTATTTTCGGCTGAATTCCTCCAGGGTCGCGGGGCTTCTCTCCATAGTCAGTTTTAAGCACGGGTATCGTGGCTTTTCTCCACGGTGTCTTAACAATAAATCTGGGATGTCGTAGCTTTTATGGCGATTGAAACGCTCTGACGACACCCAAGTTCATAGGTTATAACATCCTATTTAAAAGAGTACGACATTTGTGGTACAAAACACTAAACTCTAAGGAAGTTAACCGTGCATTAAACGGTTTGACCACACATTAACTTCCTCTAACGATAAAAAATAATTTGTGTAATAAAGAAGCTTTACAAAGAAGTGGGAGCAAAGACTTTTTACTTCCTACTACGAATGACATTTTCTCCAGAGGTTTTTGTACTTCAGTAGCTGAAATATTTTCTTTCGACCGGACTCTCAGAACGAGGGTGTAGAATCATGCTCAAACCTTTGATTGATTCCTTAGCATCCGAAAACCAGAGCGAGGGGGAAGAAAGAGTTTTTCTTGCACAAATGAAATCCAAGAAAAAATGACGATAGTAGGCTAAAGAAAAAGAGCATTTTCGTCTGCATACTAATTTTTAAAAAAAAGCGAAGCGCTTTTCATGACCATCACGATCAGAACGTAACATCGTAGTAGAGCCATACCGTTCGGCACGTCAGCCACGTAGAATCCATATGGACCAATCAGGAGAGGCAGTGCAGCCCACGTAGGACTTGATGCATCGGAGCGGTGTACAAAAACTTTTTTTAATTTTTTTTAAAAAAAATTGAATTAAAAAGAAAAGCCACACTTAATATCCGAAACCTGTGATACATGAAATAACGAAATTATTCTTTTAATGCGCACAATTCAAGCTCATGATTGCAGCTGACCATTACGGTTGAATAACGACCATAACCATCAAGCACTGTATGAAGTACCATTTAATCGCTAGAGAATAAATATGCTTACATATGTTTCAATATAACCTAACAGTCTGACTTGACATCCTAACAAATACAAGCTCAATTGATAAGATAAAGTTGCTGCTGCCTGTGGGGGTGATGATGGTGCAGACTAAAAAATAAGCAGCTTGCAGCTCCATACCAGTAGAAGCTTTACAAGGATGTAAACATGAACTAGAGTTAGACCTGAAGAATAACTGCACAAATTCATCTTCAAATATCCCCCCATGCAAAAGCTCGAAGCATTATGTCTGTGACTAAAATTGAACAGGAAGTGAAGTCAAGAAAGCTAATGTATACGGTGAAGTAGATTTACCAAAGAGGGAACACCAATGTGGAAGCTTCTGAAGCACCCTCTCTACTTTTGGTGTAACCTTGTTTACATCTGTCCGCAGTTTTAATAGAATGGAAGCAGCATCCTCTGATTCTGTGGATGCCTTTTGAGAAGGATGGCTACTGTTGGTTGCCCAGAATAGATCCAAGTGGAATTTTGTTGGTGAGTTCTTGCCACCTGAAAACTGGATGATATGCCACCCATCAACCGTGCTCTTGTTACCCAACGGAACCAGTTCTTCTGAATCCACTGTCATGCAGAGAACAACCAGAAGGCGATTTTAGAGCAATAAAAGTGCTAAACTTCTGGAAGTTCATAAACCCAGAGGACTAGGTTCATGGAATAAATATTATCCACTCAAATGAATGCTTTGTTGGTTACATGAAATGAATAGTGTTAAGAAAAAAATTAATAACTGTGACACCATGTAACAGCGAAACCTCAATGTTGTTTTCTATATGCACTGGTAAACCAATCCCTACAAACCTGCAGTCCAGCATAGTCAAATTTTAGTAGGGAGAAGAAAGGCCTTGATATTTAATCTTTTCTTAACGTTGTTTTTTTTATGAGAATTTTATTCAATTACTTGACATTGTGCTTCTAAAATAATTTTAAGTGCACTGTTACTCACATTTTTCTTTTCTGATATATAATTTTTCTTGGATGGTTTGTGCAGTTTTACTTAAATTCTAGAATTCTGAATTAAAAAATTACTATTATAAGATTGATCATTTCTGCATGCCAACTCTGTGGGGGTTCAGAAAGTCGGACTAAGGATGCTTAACATCAAATCTCGCATTTATTGTCATGCATACCACTAATAAAACTAACAGATAGTAACGTACCTTCAAATGTGAAGTCACTGATTTCTTCTTTATTGACTGCAAGAGACCAACGTGTAGCAAATTTAGTATCAATTAATACCCGTGTTTTCCTAACATCTGACATAGAATCACTTTCAACATGGAGTTCTGGGATGTCCAATTTACTCCACCCATTGTTACTATCCTTGGAACTCCAACAGCCATAATTCACAGTAAAAGTGACAAAATCGAGAGTCTTGGTCCTTCCACATGAGAATTCTTCATCTTTCAGATGTTTGACTTCCTCTGTCAGTTTACCAGGAGTTGCAGAAAATAAAGAAACAAATGATGTTGGGTCTGAATTTCCATATCTTCCCCTAGTGTCCACAACATGCACAACCTGAGTCATGTAAAATAGCAGTTGTAGAAATGAGCATCAGCCAAAATTTAATCTAGATTCAGAAAAGGTAGAGTTCGTTCACATGTGTTACATAACAAGCACATATTCTCAAGAGAAAAACTACCTCATTAAATAATAAAATAATTGATTAATGGTATCTGAGGATAAACATGGAGGATAAACATGGAGGTTCACAAAACACTTGGTAATAAACGCTAGTAAAATCTGGACATAATTTTTATTTCCCTTTGTTAGAGAATATATTGATAGATACATAGGAAAAAGAATATTTAAAGGAAACCTTATTTTTGGGATAAATTTATGGCGTAAAAAAAATCATTTGTAAGCTCACAATTCTTATGCAATCCACTGTTCCAGTCTTTTCCCCTCTCATTTTCTGAAATTAGACCATTCATATATGATAGGACATTCTAGAGTCTGCACTTTATAAACATGATGCCAACTTGTCCAGTTGATCTATCATAAAGCACACAACAAGCCCTAAGGAGACGATAAGGTTATCATGGTTATGGTCATCTTAGATGAAAGGGATGGAACAATAATATATGAGCAAAATGGACCATGATAGATGTGATGCCCCTCCCAATAGTCCCACATCGAAAAATGGGGAGTTGATTGTATGGTTTATAACCAGTTAAGGAAGATAGACAAGTACCAATTAGATCCCTTTTGAGCTGTGGTGGCTCAAGTTGGGGTGGACCTTGTCCGTCTTGCTTTCTTGTAATGAAACGGGTTCATGGGTGCTGCGGGCTTAGGGCCCGGATCGTTACAATATGGTATCAGAGCCACACACCAGCCGGAAGTGCAGGAGCTAAGAGCCGTACAGGGCAAAGTGCTACATCGATAGGAGCCATCTCTTAAACCTGTAGGGGTCACAAAAGGTGGGGGCCATAAAGCAAAGTGTTACGTTGATGGGAGCCATCTCTTGGCCACCTCTAAAATACTGCCTACCTGATGGTTATGATCATGTACCCCTGGCGACGAGGACGTTGCCTCTGTAAGGGGGTAGATTGTGATGCCCCTTCCAATAGTCCCACATCGAAAAATTGAAAGTTGATTGTATGGTTTATAACTAGTTAAGAAAGATTGACAAGTCCCAATTGGATCCCTTTTGGGCTGTGATGGCCCAAGTTGGTGTGGACCTTGTCCGTCTTGCTTTCTTGTAACGAAACGGGCTCGTGGGTACTGCGGGCCCGGAGCCTGCGTCGTTACAATAGATGTCGAGGCATTCAACAGTTTTCGATGATGAACTTAATAGGTGCATAATCCCCCAAGATAAAACTGCAATATGGAGACCACTCTACTTCAAAATAAGAGATTATGAATATTTTCCTAAGGTCAACAACATAAGGATGTGCAACAATGTTTCTTTTTTTTTCTTTTTTTTTTCAAATAACAAAGTTCTGTTCCCAGATGAAACTAAGTTTTATCTCAGTTGGAAGAATTTCTCACAATATCAGGTGGGAGATAACCAGCAAAATTCATGGATTAGGTCTTTGATCTTTCCTTTTTCTCCCTTCTGTTGTCTGTTGAAAAATTCAAGTTTACATGGACTATATTTTTTGAGGAAATAATACTCAGTTAACAGATCAATAGAAAAGAAGTTCACATAGAAAACAAAATAGAAGGTTGTTAGTTATGTCACCCTTGCTTAAAAGGTGCAAAAAGTAAAAGGATTAAAAAATATGATTTACATGATGATTAGATCTAATGTTGAAATTGGATTTGACAAAGAGAAGGACAAAGATAGAACATACAATTGTTGGTTGAACCCATGATCCATAGGAAGATTAATACATGAAATGCTTCATGTTTACTCAAAAAAAAATAAAAAATAAAAACGAAAATATAAAAACCCAATTCATAACATCAAAAATAAATGTTAAAAGAATGATCACTTCTAAAGGTAACGTAATGAACCAATATGACCATATCTTTTCTTAATTAAGATAATGATTCTAGTTTGTTTAAATTTGTTTAAAAGAAAGATCTAATTACAATCGTAGTGATTTGGGTCTCCTCACTAAAAAGAAACAAGAGGAAAGGGAGAAAGAAAATTCAGGATTTTCTTGGAATACATAGATTTGTAAGTTTTTTAAATTAAACCTGAAACAACCAAATTGAGTCTCCAAGGCCTTCTAAAAGTAGCCCTTCAAGTAGTTCCACTGCATACGAAATAGAAAAAAGAAGGGGAAGGGGGCTATTCCTAGCCTTATCTAATAATCCACCTACATGAATGTTCACTTCTGTGGTGCAATGTGAGCTAGTGACATTGAGCACCAATTTTATTATCCATCATCTTGAGTACTCAAACCATGAAATTTTGGTTTTCATTGATCTCCGTAGTTAATTTTGATGTTTTTGATCACTGAAGTACAAAGATGGGCAATAGATCCATCTCACCATTGCATGATTGGTACATATGATCAACACACATCACAATAATCAATCTAGTTAAAAAATTAAGCTTGATCCTTGTGTCAATTAACTTCATCACCAGGAATTATGGATGGCCAGGTGAGATTAGAACTTAGAAATGATAGTTTTTCTAAGCCTATTGGAAACAAAATTTTATATCAAGCTGATGTGCATCCTTTGGAGAACAAACTCCTAAAATAACTAACCGATTTACAATATAATATGATATTAGAAGGTGATTCCACAAGCCATTCTGACCATGAGAGGTAATACATCTTAGAAAATATAGCATTTGGTGGCCAAGATTAAAGGCATATTGCTTCCTGGGTTTATGAGATACTAGATGTCCGTGCTATTTTGCTAACAAAGTGTTGGGCCATCTTGCTATGGGTGGGGTTGAAAGGGATGAATGATTCATGAAACTACCATTTGAATTCAGCGCCTCATGGATCATGTTGTCACCACTAAGCGCTTCGCTTCTAATTTATTTTCTAAATATTTGTTACCTTTAGTAGATAATATTTAAGACTATTAATTGCCTAAATGCAGAATTTCCATAAAGCAGCCGAGTGCAATGCCTATTCTCAGTATTTTTACAACCACAAAAAGGAGAATAGATTGGTAAAAGTGACTTACATTTACAGCTCGAGAGATGTCCTCCGTGAATGTAGGAAAAATGCCACTTGATACAGCAGTCAGTGTGAGAGCAAGCAGCACACACATTGAAAACATAATCGATCCTTTCGCACCTACAAACACGTTTCATGATTTAGGAGATTTGTGCCAAAACAAACCTGGAACTTGCATTAGAATAACTAAAGGTGGTAGAAATTAGAGTAGAATGCATTACACATGAACATTACTTCTCAGATCATGATGCGGTAACAACGAGAATGCATCAAGAAAGGGGATCTTTCAGGCCAATGATAGAAGGGGTATTTCCAATTTCTATTATATCAGGTGTAGACCATTAAATGGCCTTCACGCCATTGTTTTTTCCTTCTAAAATGAAAAGGTAGCCAAGGCATGAAGGCCATGCTAGATACAGAAAGGAAAGTGAAACTGCATAATATTCTGAATAAAATTTGATTTATTACATGCATGTTGAAGAGGAAGAATGGCATTTAGCAGTCAGATCCAAACAGCTCAGCACAATCAGTTTAAGCGAAATCAACCAGCATGGGACTACTTATTTTAACGTGAGACAATTTATTTTAATAATAATTGAGGACCTGAAAGATGAATGTAGGAAAGAAGGTAAACCAGCACAAGGCAAACAACTGCAGCAATGCATATAGCAACAATCATATTCCCCAGCCAATCAGGTGCACTTCCAGGGCTCCTGCATTCCAATTCAAAGTGAGGTTAAACAAAACATGAGTTACAAAAGTCTATTGAATTTATTAAAAATCAATGCAACATAGGATTGGTGCAAGCATATTATGTTCACAACAAAAACTACAAGAACCAAAGTAATTCAGCTAATTATCCATCCACAGTAGAAAATAGCAGACAATTATATTAGCCTAATGATATACAATTAGAAAGGGTGTGGCATTACCTTTCAAACCGGACAAGAATCCCAATTATTGTCCCTAGCAACCGAATAATGATACCAGCAGAGAATAAAACAGGCAACGCCAAACCCAGAATTAAAGTACTAATTTTGAGCTGCTTTGGCAACCGCACTGGGGACAGCGTAGCCTCCATAAGGCCATCTGGGCAAATGAGAGCAAGTTACAATTTATAAAGACAGTGAACATCAAAAGCATAAACAACCGAAGGAGATTGTTAACTTACAGGCAAAAGCAGGTGAGACTAGCCAAATGAGTGCCAAGAAGGAAGATCCAGCCTTGAAAAGGTTTCCCACAACAAGAAGAATTAGCCATTGAACAAAACCACCTTTAAAAAGCCACCTTTCAGCCTCCCACTTTATTAAATTTTCTTGAACATTGTGAGATAGCCTGGGTGCTCTCTTCTCATAGACATGATGCAAATATTTCTTAAGTAAGAAGAAAACCTACATGTTGGCCAGTTAATGCCCCAAGTAATGCAGGTGCACCAAACAAGCCAATAACTAACCATGGATATGCAATATATGGTACAGGAGAAGTAAATAAGGGGTACGACAAATGCAACTAGAATTGATAAGCTAAGGGAAAATGTCCACATGAGAACTATGCTCAAACATGATAATCCGAATGATATAGCACCAGGATAACCACCCATAAGCAATGATGTTATCCATATTATAATAGACTGCAATATCACTGAGTTCTGAAGCGTGCTTGCAACACGTTGGGTGTATACAACCATATACATGCCCTGCAAAATTAATTGTCAAATTAAATGTTGAACATGGAATAAATTTCAGAAAATTACTTGACTTCAAATAGAATATGCCCTGTTATTTGCTAAAATGTTTATCTTCACGTAAAAGTAAGTCACGTGTGAGATCTAAACTTTGTATGCAACAATTTAAAGAAATATATGATTGGCTGCAGCTTGTTTACTTCTCGAATTTCTTTCAAACATCAAATTCTAGGACTAGTTCTCTCTCATTCTTCAACCTGAAAACATATCACTTAGGAGTTCAAAGCCTCCACTTGCCAACCAATTGCTTCATACATATGAGTCCTTTAGATACGTTACATCTTTCTTATGGTTTTCTTTAGAGTTTCTTTTGCTTTGACTTGATGTCAATATCTATATAATATCGCACCCCCCCCCCCCCCCCCCCCCCCCCCCCCCAACCACTGATCAATGCCAAAATTTAAGTCTGAGAATGTTTTCTTGTTCTTGGATTTTCAAGAGGCTATGCACTTTCTGAAGACAAGATTTCTTTTCTTTTTTCATGTATGGTAGAATTGTCCTATCCCACCTACATTAAACATCTTCAAAATTTGTACAATTACCACAGTGATGATAATAGCCCAGTTAGAAGAAAAGTCAGCCTTGAAGTCATACTTTCATAAAATGGATACTCTTAAAGTATACTGATGTCAAACACAGGAAGATTTTGTAATATACCAGAACATCAAAATAGATAGCCTGGTTTTGGCCAGTGCCTTCTTCCATCTCCACTCCTGCTTCTTTCTGAAGTCTTGGTGACATAGCAGTATGAAGCAAAAATGCCAGAATATTTTCTCCAAGATGTTGAAAAGATCCTGGCTTCAGAAGTTTTAATTTGTCATTCTGCATTGATAACATCTTAAAGCTCATTATTAGTTCAATCTCACTATCATACAAATAAATGCATACATATAAAAAACAAAAATTTTACCAAAAAGAAGATAGCAATAATTAAGAAGGGGCCTAATAAACTGTTAAAAAAACTGAATCTTAGATATGGAGGACCATCATGGTTTGGAATCATCAAATCCTTTACTAAAGAACTAATGTTTACTATATATAAAACGCTATCCTTAGCATTGGACTCAACTCAACTCATCTAAAGCCTTTTCCCAACTACATGGGGTCGGCTACATGAATCTGCTTCCTCCACTCTGCTTTATTCAGTACTAAGTTGACATTCAAATTACAAATAGTTATATCTTTTTTAATTATTTATGTCCATGTTAGTTTAGATCTAGCTCTACCTCTATCCTTATCATGAATTGTTAAAAGATCATTCTTTCTAACTGGAGCATTTAAAGGTCTTCGTTGTATATATCCAAACCACTGTAATCAATTTTCTCTTATTTTATCTTCAATTGGGGCTACTCCTATCATTTCTCTTATATGTTTATTTTTAATTCTATCTTTTAAAGTTTTACCACGTATCCATCTTAACATGCGCATTTCTGTTGTTTAATTTATTCACATGTTGTTTCAGTATTATCCATAGCATTGGACTATATATTAAAAATTAAATCTTCGGAAGAAGGCTTAACAACTCAAAATCAATGGTAAACACTCCAATTGGAGACCCCCAAAATTGATTACAATCTACCCAATTAGAAATTCATATAGACCAAAATCATATGTTTTGGTGGTTTCTAACGTACGCATCAAGCAGGGTGTATAGATGGCTTTAATAACAAAGTAAAACATTGCCAATGATCCAAGCTTTGCACACTATGGTTTCTTCTCTATGCATGTTTAAAAATGTTCAACTCATGATTAACCAAGTAAATTTCAAAGTAAATGCCCTATCATGTATTTTGTACCCTTTTGCTGCATAGGATGGAGACATATCTAAAAGGTATAATTTTTATTGCTATTTAATGAAGTTGATCAAAACTAAAAGTGTAGAACTTAATTTAGATGGCCCATCATGAATTCTGGAATTGCCCGCCAGAACACATGTAGGGTAAAGGCATCAACTTGAGAGCTTTTGGAGCTGGACTCCCCTTTATTTTATCTTTTAAATAGTTGCATGTTTTCCAAATATCCTCCTTGAGGCAGGCCTTGGCAGCACCGAAGGAAAGATGAAAGTTCTGAACCAGCTGACTGGCAAAAAGAACATTGCCAGTGATTCTTCGGCCCATGTAAGCTTATCAAGCAATGCTTTTGAGCTTCGTTTAGGATTTGGCCCTACCTGTTTGGCAGAGTCCCATGTTCTATACAACTGTTCACCATTTTGTTTTCAACTATTCTGATTCCAGCAAATGCAGGCAGTGCATAACTACTCGTTCATATAGGATACGTGGAACAAAGCTTCAAGTAACCAGAGATTGAACAATGACTTCTCCAAACCACTGACTTGAACACCGATAGCTTTAGAAATCCCATGATTTGAGCTCCAAATGAAGTGAGATTACATTTTTCATTTTTCTGTTATTCCCATTATTGGCCCATCAATGGATTAAAACTAAAATGATGAAGAAATGATTCCCCTTTTTGTGCGCTTCTTGTATTGTAATGCTTTAAGGTCATCCTGTTTTGTCCAAATGCCCCACCTAAAGTACAAGTGGGAAAAGTATAGAGACTCTGGTAGTGGATACTAAAGTGGTCAAGGGTGGATAAAACCTAAATATTACTAGAGGAATACAAGATACAAAGAATCGCGCAAATGTCTGGAGTCTTATTGCAGAATGCAACCATTATGTTCTACATCCTGACGCTATGGTGTTCAAGAGGGTGGAGGAAACTAAAATGCTCCTTTTGCTACCTAGGAAAAAGGGTACATGTATCTGATAGTGTCCCTCAAAAGATGTGACTGCCATGTTATCAATGAACAAATGACTGCCTTTTTGTCCAACATAAATTGAGTACCTTTCCGCTTATACTACATGTTTGAAGACCATCATATTTCAATTGTCTGGTACAAGAGGTGCTTAAGGCATGTAAGGTAAAGGATGCTCTTTATCTTCTTTTCATGGACAGAAATTCTAACCTCCCAATCTTTTTCTTATTATTAATCAGTATTGGTTTTAAATTTCATCAGTCATCTTGCTTGTGTTTAAATTTTGTAGCTCTCATTTCCACTACATAAAGATTTCAGCTTGTACTTCAAAAATTCCACCCATTCATTTGTCATTACCTTGGTGCACTGGTTAACCCACTACTTCGAATAAGGGTTTCCATGACCAAATTATTCTAAAAGTTTCTTTCATGATTTCAGAAAAGAGAGCATGCACATGTTCATGTTACAGATTGTGCACATCCAGGAAATGTAGAAGAACACATTCTGCACCTGCTTAAAACTACTCAAGTTGGAACATCATTTGTTCAAAGTAATATCTGATTCACATGAATAAAACTTTGCAGATTAGGCAAGATAGATTATGTACAACTTCCTAAGCATTTCATCAGACCTCCAGCTGCTCATTTGCAATCTACTCACATTGGCGGAAGAAGAAAAGAAATAACAAAAATAACTAACCTGCATGGATTCAAAATTAGAATACAATGGAGCTAATGTTGACCTTTTTTTAATGACCTTAATGAGTAACATTCAACATTGCAACAAAAAAAAAAAAAAAAAATCAAGCATACCCAATTATAGCCAGAACATCCTACCAAGTTCACCAAGATATGCAGAGTTCACACTTTTAACCCTAAATGTTTGTCCTGATACCATGTCCTGAATTTTTTATTAATTGGCAGACCTTATAATCAACATAACTTTTCATTGTTAGTTTTATTCCAATTCTTTTAGAAAAACAAAATGACTTCTCAAAGTTGCATTATGAGTCAATAAATATTAAGTTCAGTATCAAGGCTGCTATGCACCTTTGTGTGATAAACTGCAGTAGCATCTGAATATGCAAAATCAAGTCCAGGTAGACCAGCAACTTCTTGATATACTTGAAGATCTGTTGCAGATTTATAGCTCCAGAATGAAAGAGATCCTGTAGAAATATAATCACTTCAATTTACTTTGACAAGCAAAGGGCCAGTAAATAGCTGCATTCAAAAAAGAGGAAAAAAGAAAATATTCTCACAGTATAGCATTCTAGATCAAACAAAAAGAGGAAAACTTGAGAGATACTCTGAGAAGTATCTTCCAGTTCATGTAAAATATTTTCAATGTTTTTATTCCTATCTTTATCAGATATATTTTGTTTTAAAATCATCCATTCTTCATGTTATTTTTAAATTGAATTTCCAGTGGAACCTTAGGAGTGTTATACTAAGTGAATTACTTCACATGCTTTGAGTTTCATCTGTTCCCTTTCACAATTTGTAGGAAATCTATTTAATCTCAGCTACAGATGCATTATTAAGCCAACACCAGTCCTAGGTTCTCCGGTTGCTATTCTGAAATTACGCATTTATATTGCAATAATGCATGCCTAGATGGTTCTTTCTGATTTTCAGAGTCTATTTATTATTATAGACTTAGATGGTTTACCAAGAGACTGTCTTATAGGAATGCAATAATTTTACCAAGACAACATTTGCTGACACACATTTCACAAACCCATAAAAAAAATTAACGTAACAATGTAAGCAGTCTGTGATCTTTAATATCATTGGTCGTGATGTTACAAGCTGCAGCCTAATAAAATCAGAAAACAAAAGGCTATTCTGGAAGCAGCAACTTCACAACAAGAGATCCTAAACCATACACATCGGCAAAAAAAAGATGAAGAAAGGAATGTACACATGGAAAGAAAAAAGCTAACCTGCGCAATAATTTGACCAGATGGGTATTTTGCTACATTGGCAAAAGTTTCAACGGCCCAGGGTGCAGAGCCACCCTGTCAATGAATGCAGATATAATCCTATTAATAACATCTAATGAAAACTAAAAACCAATCTAGAATACATATCTTAAAGAATTCAGTCTAGTTAGTCATTTGGAGAGAATAAACAAGCAGTAAGCATTTCACAATTCAAAATGATAAGCCAGAAAAGATGCATGGCATTGGTTTTCTAATGATAAATTCATAAAAGCAACAAAGTTTCCCAGTTACCATACCTGAAATAGGTTAGACTTTCCCCCAATCCCCATAGCCTCCAAATCAATTACAAAACGAATGCTCTACTCCATGGATGCTGCATCAACATACATTAACTGTAGAATGTGATATATAAGGTAATTTAAGAAAGCAAGAAACAGTACTCTTAAAATTATTAAAAAAATGTTCGCATGCTAATCATTTGTGAGAATGTTGATACTTAATATTTCTGAAAGATTCCTCCATCAGCACTGAGATGTTAAACATAACTTTTTTTAAAAAAGGTTGATAATCACTGTTAGAGAAAATCAACATGATGCAGCAAATTGGCTTGAGCTTCAAGAAAAATTTAAGTTTAATTGAAGAAAAGAAAGTAAAGGAAGTATAAAGAAGTGGTCAATGGAAGAGGTCAATGATGTCCGTTACATCGTTCTGATGACAATCTTTTTTTGTGAAGGAACCTTACACAGCTTGTATCTCTTATAAACCGAAAAAGGATCAAAGTTCATAGTCATGGATACAGAATGATAAAATAAACACATGTCAACTGACAGAGTTGAAAAAAATTTGAAAGAATGAATTTGAACCAATACGAGAGACACCAAACTAAATATTACAGTTATGGAAGTAAGAAGACACTGATTTTCCAAGAAAGACTTGATTAATCGGGTAAAATCAATTTATATAAAGCTGATATCAGCAACCTATATGGAATCAAGTGATCCACTTTAACAAAAGATAGATGAATACTAAATTTTCAGAGGGGAGAACTAAGATGGGAAAAGTCTGCAATCATCCATTTGGGCAGCAAGCCAGTGAATGCATAACATGTGATTTGGACAGAAACATGATGAGAATACCACGAGCAAAAGTATTACAGAATAAGTCTAACAAACCTCAGCCTTTTACACATGGACACACTCTCTCTAATCTCCATCCCACTCTTCTTACCCATAATTGATCATCCTAGAACAGTTTGTTAAGGAGAAACAAAAATCTCTGAATAGCATGCAACTTCACAAGGTGAGAAATCTGCTAAATAGAAGGTATATAATGCAATGAAAATGCCTGGCCAAGATGTTAATGAAGTCAGGTTTAAACTGATAGAGATACAAGGTACACTTACGCTATATCAGTACATAGTTCCTTTATCATGAGCTTTACTATAAGTTTCTACATTAATTGGAGAATTCACATTAAGCATATGAAGTAAGTTGGCAAACCTGTGTAATAAAGCTGTGAGCACCATTAAGACCTTCCTCCTCTCCGGTATTAAAAAGGAAAATGACACCATTCTTAAACCCATGCGCCCATTGAGATATCCCTCGAGCAAGCTCCAACATCACGCCTACACATGAACTGCAGTCACCGGCCCCTTCCCTAAAATCAATTACATGCATAAGAACAATTTTTTTATGCTCAAAAACCAAAATATCGAGAAAGATAATGCTATCTGTATTGTATTTATGGCAGCATATACATCATGGAACACAAAACTTCCCAACAATGTGGTGAGGCCTCTTGTCAACGGCAACTGATAACTTATCAAGATGGATTCAAGATCTGATCTGAAACATACCGATCAGATTCATGAGGACCATTAGTTATCTTGTATATAGATATGATATTGAGGTAGCTTTTGACTCGCGGTAATGTAATATTAATTAGATTCTTAGGAATAGAAGATACCGTGTTTGGTTCATAATAACAAAATATGGTAATCAATTTATTATGTATTTAAATTTAATTATAAATCTTTTTTATCTTTTAAGCTCTCTTTTTTTGGCTAGAATATAAAATGTTCTAATAAAAGTCAAGATTCTTTGTAAACTAATTTTAGAAATATTATATATTTAAATATTATAAATATTTAATATATATTATATAAAATATAATATATGTTTTAATATTATTAAATATTCATTCTATATTATATATTAATATATAATATCTAGTAATATATTGTATAATAATTAATATGCAAATATTCATAAATATTAATAATTTAATATTTACATATTATTATATAAATATAATAGTGTTTAAAATATTAATATTATATCAATTTTATATTTAATATTAAATATAAATATATAATATTTAAATATTATCAAGTGTAAATTAAATATATAATTAGATTAATTATTATTAAATGTTTATATGGAAGTCGAGAGTGTAATTTAAGATTGCTAGATTTTGACAATCTCGAATACTCACCTTCCATATAGGAATCAGATTATCATTATTTATGTCGATCTTAGAATACCAAGAATCAAAAATTACCACTCCGATTACTTTGTTTAATTGACAAACATGTAATTTGCATAGTAATCTCAGATTACGAAGGTAGATTACCATAAATTGAACGGCCCTCAAGTAATTTGGAACTTCTATGTACACTTGGGTTAAGCAAGATTTCATGCTTACCTAAAATTCACATATTTCATTATTTGCTCAGTTTTATGAATGCAGAAACACCTTTTACATGTTCTTTAGGCTGTTATTATTGGTAACTTGATAGTTTCAAAGACTCTAAAAACTGCATCTATATATTGCATGTATCATGATGATATTTCTGCCCATGGTGTACCCATATTGTCTACTCAAATGAGTCTAAAACATTTAAATTATAATTATCTATTCCAAGAAGAAGACAATATTATTTAGCATACTGTATGTTAAGTAGAGAACTTGCTAGAGGACAAAGCCATAAACATTTATCTTTCCACATGCTTTAGTAATACAAGATTATAAACACCACATTAATGTTGTGCAAACCGACGTTCCATAGAAAATGGATATAGAATGTGATAAAACTAAAGGAAGCATTCATTAGCACAAAACTATGCATGAGCATGTGCACACATGCACAGACACAGTGGTGCATGATAGGCAAGCACAGTGAAAGATCATCTTTCAAGATGGTGATGCTAATATTCATAGAGATACTGGGGATATCTGATAATGGAAATTCATATATTATCATGATAAAAAAGAAACCTTAAATGCCCATTAGAGATTATAAAAGCACTTCGTAAGTCTGAAGATTTGCATCCACAAGGTTGCTATACAGCTTTAACCAAATGCCTAGAAGAGTAATAGGTGCATCCATAGAACTTGAACCACCATTGTGAAAAAGCACTTAGAATATCCGCTTCATGAAGATAATTGTAAGGGACCAAGTACACTGCTTCAGAAGCAGCCTACATTGTAAATAATAGGATGTTCTACACTAATTTCCAGCATTATATATTTTTCAATGTCTCTCTAACAAATATTATCACTTCCGTCTCATATGGAAGACCACACATCTCAGATGTGCAGGTGCAGTGTGATATTTTTGAAAAATAGAGCAAGAGTTAGGAGTTGAACAGCAAATAATATAGCCCAATTGGCAACATTGAGGCTCAGAAAGATTTCCTGCCCATCAATCAGGTCCCGTATTGCAAAAATGAAACCTTGCATAGGAATTTTTTTTTTTCCCCTCTCCACCTGCTCAAGTAACTGTAGCATAGAGACTTGTTTGTGCATAAATTTCATGCAGACTGACATTCAGAATATATGTAGATGGGAGCTGCCTGAAATTAAAGAAAGCATACACTGACACAATCCCGTCTATGATGCATAACATGAAGCAAAATAGGCAATGATGATAATTGATAAAGATATTAGATAGAGTTTTGTCAGGAAAATTTCCCTTTAGAGGAGACGATATTATCATGATGGTGAAAGAAATAGAAGATTGTAAGAGCACTAAAAAAGCCTGAAAGATTTACATTGCTTGGCTTAAATAACACTTTATTCAAATTTATTGTTATAAAGAAAGCTAGCATATGCTAAGATTATGAGATGGTAAAAAGAACAGACCATATGCAGTTTGAAAAAAAACTCACAAGGGGCCAGTATCACCACTTCAGCACCCTATGTTGTTGTCAGTATGGTTGCCCTAACTTTCACCTGAATTCTAAAGCTTTCTAATGGTCTCGTTAGAAATAGTAACACTTCAATGTTATTCACATGGAAAGTCATCAATGTTAGACACATAGGTCCAACTTGGTGATTTGGGGGAAAAAACAAATGATAGAAATTTTCAATTTTAAAATAAGAGGGCATATACAATGACCAAACAGATACATGAATGCCATCTCGAATACCAGTGAAACATCATTTCTAGATCTACGGTGCTGCACTTCTCATTTCATTTATTTCAACCCTTCTTTATCTGTTTTGCCATTAGCCCTTTTCCTTATCCTACTACCTGGGGGTCTATTTCATCAGTGGTTTTACAAGTAAAAAAATACCAAAGTAAACATAGATTAGAAACATACGCGGCAAAAACTGTGTCAATATGAGAAGAAATGAGAATCACATTTTCCCCCGCTTCTGGTAAATACTTGGGCAAGATTCTCAATACTACATGTTTTAGATCCGAATAGACAAGTGTTCTGCCTTTAAACAGACCACTGGCAAGACGATTTGCACCAATGTTTGCATGGAAGAAATCCACTTGAACATCAACCTCCCAATGAGCTGTCTTCTTAATATTTTCCGATGCTGCAAATACATACTACGATAAAAGAATGTCAAAAAAAACATTCATCAATGAGAAATGCATCATCATGAAATAAAAGAACAGTTATAAGTAGAAAACAAAAGGCATGGGTAGGTTACTACCTAGTACAAGCTGACATTAGTGATTTTAGTACTGATCAAAACAAATGACATGATCGCATGATTCAAAAATTGAGAAGTACAAAGTTTAACTATAGATACCATCCTCATCTTCCATTATGACCTTGAAGCTTTGTTGGATATTATAACATAAGGCTAACTTGGAGACCACAGGACAGAGGAAAAAGAAACAGCATTTAATACTGCAGAGCACTGTAGAATGCACATGGTTTCTCTTCACACGTAACTAAGGAGAAATAAAAAGACAATTCCTGATCATCTTTATCTATATTTATGGAATCCTCATGCAAAACACACATAACACCCCCCCCCCCCCCCCCCCCTCTTCCTTCCCACAAAAAAATACCACAGATAGATAGATAGATAGATAGAGAGAGTTAGTTTAAAGCTACCGAGCCTATTTGGGTACGTGGGAATGGGGGACCATATAGACTTGGATACTCAGACCAATCCAAATAAGCTCCCAATAGCAGTACCATATTGTCATTAATTGACAACCAGAGCACCTCAAAATATTTGCAACTTGTGACCTTTAGATTGAGGAGATAATGAACAGCTTGGACTAAACTCTCCATTGATTTTTCAAATGGTAAACAACTCAATAAAGGGACTTTCCTAGACAAAAGCTGTTCTTTAGTCTATGCAGGTTGTAATATTATAACCGACTCTCAGAGAGGAGGGAGGAAAGGAATGGGGACACAGATACAGTAATACAAAATGCAGCCCAAAATAAAGGACGCTGATGATGTGAAAGAAATGGAAAAAGAATAGCTCAATTACAATGATCAAAAAATTAAAACAGAAAGACCTTAAAAGAACCTTTACAGCAAAAAGGAAAGAAAAAGCAAATGCCAAAAAAAAGAATAGAGTTAATGGGATTATTTAGCATATGCATAAATATCATATGAACAAACATTTAACAACTGTGTGCTAGCATTTTTAACTGATGATGCAACCCAAACTGTTTTGGAGGTTGAGGATGCAGGTCATCTGTTCAACCACAGTGTAAATGCACCTTAGATTTCCTTTCCTTAAAATCCTTAAATTCTTTTATTTCATTCCCAAATACCTACTGATTCACAGCCATCCATCCAAAATCCCATCCACCTATTGTACCAAGATTTTGGTCTGAAACCTTGTTGACATAAGGGGTGCTTGGGGGTTAGCCGATGTGGGACTGGATCCTGAAGACGGATACTCAAAAAAAAGAAGAGGAAGAACTGAAGAAAAAGAAGAAAAACCATAAGTAATTTGCTCCCCCGATCTCAATTGTTGATAGCACTCATCTAGTGACAACAAACTGCTGGGTCTCTCAACATTAGCTTCAAGCTTCAGCAATGGCCAACTGCGGCTGCCCTTGTAGGCAATGACAAACTGCAGAGAAGAGAAAGGGGATTCATACAGTGTAAAAGGACCAGTGCTGCTCCCATAGGATAAGCCATGTTAATGACAACAGGATCATGAGAAAAGAAGGATAGAGGAACTAGCATGTCTCCACTTCTGTTCCTTCCTCTCTTGAGACCTCCTTTAGTGCAAACAATCTAATTCAACGAGCAGCTCAACCAGGATGCTTCAACAGTTGAACAAATGATGTTGAGCAGCTGAATGAATTGTCAGTTCTGGTTCAGATATGACCCAACCTACAATTTCTCATGAGTGATGGTGTCCTAAAAACACTGATTTGTACACATTAAACTATGGAAAATCTAGATTCCTAGATGATGATGGTCAAGAAAAAGTTGTAAATAAGAATTTGTGTGCCAGATGATAATGAAATATATCAGTCTATAGAAAGAAAGCATGTTTGTTGGCATGAGAGTACACCGCTATGCATCAATATTACACACCATTAACCTGCCAATATCAACCTTAGCAATAATACAGCACAATTTAGATGGGTAACCTTATGGTTTGGCTTGATTAGTTGTTTAATTAACCACTTAACTATTTAAATGATGCTTCCTAAAATACTTGCTTGATCACTGTCTGAACAGACTTTTGGATGTCACCAAATACATTCTGCAATGATATGTTGGCCCTCTAGCTCAGGGGCATCTTGATAATTTAGGGAAACTCACTGTCACCTTAATGATAAAACATATCGAAACAGAAACCCCTTGACCCTATACCATGCATCCTCATTTCCTTCTGTTTTCTTTTTCTCCTTTTTATTCTTTTTTGTTTAACATTTTTCCCTTAAAAGAGGCCAAGGCAAGCACACTGGAACCTACTGTTAGATCTCTGCTTCAGATGGTCTGATGGTCTGGAGACCTTTCAGGCTATTCTGTTTGATGACTATGATCCCTGTCTTTATACTTGTGTAACTTGATACTTCAGATTTACTATCCCACCCCCCACATTCACTGCCTCTGAGAGAGAGAGAGAGAGAGAGAAGCCAAGGCTGGATATGGAAGATATTCCATCTTTGGCTATAGATCAGATCTTATGTTCTGAATCAAACTGTCAAGTTTCAATATCAAAATTTCAGACTCACATGGTTATTGTAAAATTTGTTGTTCCTTCTATTAAACCTTCTTTGCTCATTTCCAGCCTCCATGCTAACATCGGTCCTGTGGAAAGTAATTGCTGGAAATTTGTTAAAGTTTTGATTTTTAACTCCTTAATTTCAAAGAGATTGAATGAGTTTAGAAACACCTTCACAACATCTATAAAGATGAACATGTTTGAACTGAATCTGCATCACCAAATATAGACTAAAAATGGGATCTTTTAAAAAAATTTATATTACCCAAATTCGATTTCAAAAAATTACAAACAAAAGAACTATTTTACATGACAAAATTTACATGGAAATCAAGAATAATCATGTAATGACATAAAACTCATCAGCAATCCCCCTAAAAATAAAAGAAGAATCCAATCTGAAAGTTAGGATCTAAATGTAAATAATAATTACTCAATTATTGTTGACCTCTTAGAAGTAGTGATGCTACATTAAGTTGCATACAACACACAATGCCTTGATCCAAAGATGGCATTTTCACAATCCAGCAACTGATACATCAGGCTCCAATCCCAGGCACTGTTACTGGACCAAACATAAATGCTTCTATACAAAATCATGCAATGCATTTTGAATTAGATTCTACCACTAATAACTGCTCTCTGCTTGCATTTTTCTCACAATCAATTTCTTAATTTCATGACTTTACTCATCACTATGTGTATAAAATTGCCAAAACTTTGGCTGGCTATTAACCATTATTTGTGTTTCATATTTTATGTACTCTGCCTCAATGTGAAATAGCAGCATCCATTTGCACAAGAGCAACCTCAAATGTCAAAGAGCAGCACCCATTTGCACAAGAGCAAATGGATATATGCAAAGAAGGAGAATATTTAGTACTATTCTTTCAAACAAACTTACATTTATCACTAAACACAAAAGAATGGTGCTTTATATGTGTTTCATTCAGCAAATCAGATTTTTGATGCAGCAATGTTTGAAAAATACCAAAATTAATCAAGAAACATCAAAATTAGTTCAAAAGAAGCACAAAGTTTAAAGTGAGGATTATATGAGACAAGTATAAAAATCTAGTGCAGTGATGATGTATGACAATTAATCGTAACAAACACCACCATAGAATCAGATGATGCAAGTACATAAAGACATGAAAATAAATATATATAGACCTGCAATGCAATATCAAGAGCATCTGATCCAACAGGATGAGGACCCAATTTTGTCAAGTACCGTACATGCTCCATTGCTGACTCTTCTGAGAAGCCACGTTTACCTGCCTTCTCAGCATTAAGAGGCAAAGGGAGATTCTCAAACTGATAATGGTAGACAGCCCAAGAGCCATTAAGGAGGAGTACAAATAAGGCCAGCCACAAAAATGCTGACCTTTTGGGTTTTCTATCTTCAACTTCAATAGAATGTGGATTTTCATCAACACTAGATGGGGTAGCCATCGACTGCGTGGTGTTAGCCCTTGGAGGCATCCTGTAAATAAATACAAAGAAATAAAGCACCACCAGGCACAGGCACAAAATCCATCATGGTTGCATAGATGAGTGTTCGAATAATATTAAGGATATCTAAGAAAGATCAAGTAAATATGGACATAATCAAGCATGCAATTAACTGGGGAAAAAATATTTAAATTTCTTTAATTTTTGAATGTTCATATACATATACAGGTTAGATAGTATACTATAAGTTAAACCTTTAATAAAGCATTTAATGATTCCAAAATAAATAATGAACCATCCAAATTGGAGATCCACACCCTTACTTTTGATTTATACGCATAAAAATACATAGAAATCAAATATATATATTGGAGATCTAAAACCAATGTATCAAGTGGTTAAAAAATTAACAGCACCAATTGGGCTAATGAGATAAAATACATGATAGGGAAAATGAATGAAAATCTAATTAGTCATGATCCATACATATCAAACATGGGCTAATTTGAACTTGGTGTATTATGATGATTAGTTCAAATCACATTACAGTATCATACTACTACAATCATATTTTGCATCCACCTGCACCAAGAGAAATGATTTTTTAGCTTTTAGATTTTTTCTTTTCATGATGCAGATCACATTCAATGGTTTGGATATTGGGCCATCATTGATTTTAAATATGTAATAACCCAGGATCTCATTCAAAAAAGCGAGCCAAGAAAGTATTTTGTGATATTTAAGTACATAAAATCCACTCATTATATAACCAATGTGAGACTAAACACACGAGCTCTAACATACTCCCCTTGTTTTAAGCTTTAGCATCTTCTCACATACTCTTGATTCTATATAAGCATTCAAGATCTATTTATTGCATAACTAATGTGAAACTAAACACATATCAACATAGATTATCATATACTCTTTTCATTTTAAACTTTGATGTCCTTGTTAGGATCCAAATCCAAAGCCAAAACCAATACAATCCAATTCACCAACATCACAAGCCCATTTACAGTGTCTAGATCCACATGAGCTATGCATTAGGTGCACTCTAATACCATTTGTAAAAACCCAACCTCACATAAAAGAGCTAACCAAAAACCTCGCCTAAAAGGGTTAACTGAAAAGGTATTATTTAAGCTCCTTGATTTTGTGTAAGTATCCAAAATTTACATATTATGACGAAACTAAACAGACACTAGCACAGGCTCTCACAAAATCATTAAACACACTTTACCGCAAATTAAAGTTCAGCATGCAAAAAGTTTCTAGGAGAGCTAGACACCAAATACGATCCTCATCCTTCCTGATCTAAGCGACAATTATCTAAGTTTGCTCAACCAATAAATTAATATATGCTTTTAACTTGCATTCAGTTACCGAAAACTTCCCAGGATTGCACCCATATTCTGAAAAACAAAAATATACAAAGAGGATCAAGATTCCTGCTGCTGATATCTAATTCGACAACTAAAAACATAATCATCATCAAGCCTTGTCTTTTAATTTTTAATTAAAAAACTCCATATAAGAGGGGAGGAAAAAGGTCTGTTTGATGTTGGCAAGAATTATCCATGGAAGGGAAAATTCATTTCTTGAAAAAAGATAACAGCAAAACAAAATAGAAACAACGGTCATAGCGATGATGAGTAGAAATTTATTTTTAAAAAAAAAAAAAACAAAAAAGAAGCCTGCGACCGCAATCGAGAATACCAAAAGGAAGCGAATAAAATCGTGGCACAAACTGCGAGCGATTGGCAGGCAGAGGGCTTACCTTTATCCCGACTCTCTGATGCTTCAACGGCAATGGCAGGTACTTGTTTGTCTCCTCCTCTCTCTCTCTTTCTCCGATGGCTTTATACCCTAAAAAGTTCCAAGATCCCCGATTCCGATCGCACTACTACTAACAGGAGGGGGTCTCCCTCCGATACTTATAGGGCTACGACCTCCTGGCATTCTACTTCGATGGTTTTAATTAATTACCAACTAAAAATGAATCCACGCCACATCCTATCGGGTTTGAGCCCACTGCACAGATGGCGTGTCGTACACCTGTCAAGTCAATTACCTGAGCGCATGGTTTGCCGTTGAGTTAGACGTTGGAAGCGTCGTACGTGGTCCATGGAGGCCTTTGTGGCCAATTATTAGTTTGTCGAGGATGAGAAATTTAAATATACTTATAAATTATCTCAGTTTTTTTACAACTTAGACTCTTATATTTTAAAAACATTATATTTTATAAATATATGAACCAATTGATAAGGCAATACGACTATTATTTCAATAATTTTAAATAATTTCTTGTAACGAGATATTAAAAATATTGTATTTTTAAAATATGAGATATTAATTGTAATAATTAAAATTTTAAGTATCCAAATAAATTTTGATTGAAATTTGTTGAACAAAAGTGAATTTTTTATGATAATTTTCTTTTGAAAATTAATTTATAAGATATTTAAAAATATATATCAAATTAAGGTGCTTTTGAAACGTATTATAGAAGTTGGATACTATATGCAATATCATTGGTCATCTTGGCAAGATGTCCACGCAGCAAGGTGATGAGTCAACAAAGGAATATAATTTTTTTTAAAAAATTATTAACAAATCTATTGATGATTCTTTTGCCCAATTTAAAACCCTACCTTACCTTGAAATCACGCAAAAAAAAAAAAAAAATATTGTAGACTAATTGGGCTTTAATGGATATATATTGGATCACTAGTGTAATGTGGCATACATTTAATTATTTTTTTAGTTAACCTACACTCTTATAATTCAGATTAAGAGGCAGCTTCACTATTTTCCTTTAGATTCGATGGACATATATCATGCCATTCGGCACGATTAATGAGCATTGATTATCTTTTGCAGCGTTAGCAGATATGAGCATTCCCACAAAATCTAAAAATGAAAGATGAATACTTAAACTTACCATGAGTCGTAAATAAATATCATTCTATATATCCAGCAAGAACCATGCACTTCAATATAGATACAAGTATCTTTTGAGGTAGCCATCAATTCGTATCATTCACATAAGCCACAATTTTAGATACCACCATTTCATGTGCCAACAAAGTCATCCACTTTTGCCGTACAGTCATCACTATACCTCAAAGATGACGACAAAAGTCTCAATCAATGATACTTCTATATGGTAGAGAACGACAGCATGATCAATATTATGGAGGAGCACAAGTTGTTGGTGACCCTCAACCACCAATAACAATTTGTTGAAGCCGAAGGATATATTTTAAAAAATAAGAGAAATACGAGAATACGACACATTGCCAGAGATGCACATCCTCCACTGGAGGAACCGTAGCATTCAACGACATTAAACGCATTCTTGGTAAGAATTGAATGCATTTGTTAGCTAACAATCAATGGATGGTACCTGAGACCGAAATGGTAGATGGAAAATGAATCCAGATAACAGTTGTGATAACAAATACACCGCTTCAACCAAGTAGATTAATTTGTCAGCCTGGATGGTTTTCAACTTAAAATTGGATGCATGCATGCATGGCGCAAGACTTGTCCAGTTTTCTCTATTTCATCACAAAGCTTCTGACAAAATAGAACTCCTAAAAGAAAAGAAAGCTCTGAATTCAAAAGGACAATTTTACTTCCATGAGTCTCAATCCACACTCAGCCCTTCTTCTTTAACAGCGACGTTCTGCGCTGGGCCTCTCTCTCCACAATCTGGACATAAAATTCAGGGCCTAGCATGTCTTTTATCTCAATATTTGAAGAGGCACTTGCTTCGGCGGCGTCCATGATTGCTTCAACTGTGAGAGTGAAGCCCACGGCAGAGAGCAAACGGACAGCATTGGCAATCCGACAATATGCTGTCTAATTTCCAATGGAGTGAAAGTTCGCTTGCTCTTCTAGATGGATCTTGTAATTTCTGGTCTCCTTTCTTGGTCTTCAAGCATGTCATTCTCTCCAGTTTCCAAGTGTTCACCCACCCAAATGAAGCCATTGCATCCAAGTATCAAGTCTACGCTGTATTGCTCCAAATGGTGGAAGTGTTGCTTACGCCGCTTCACTAAATATGCTGGGGCCGTAAGCAACTGACCCCTCTCAAGCTGCAACAAATGCAATCACCAAATCATGGGATATTAAGTTTTATTCCAAGAGAATCCATTGCCAACACGCACAATTTTCAACCAAAACAAAAATAAGTGATAAAAGAAACAATAATCAGAACTATGATTACTTCATGCAAAATAATAACTTTCACCAAACTTAACTAGAATACTGTCTAAACACGGTAAAAGAGTTTCATGCATCCAAAGGCAGATAGAAATTGTGTTGATCTGTAGGAATGCTAGCATTTCTAGAGATCTCAGACATAAAGAAAGAGTAAAATTCTTCAAATGCTAGACATGAAATACTTGAAAAATAAACCAGGATGCATTAAAAATGATATTCTGTGTATAAAATTTTGTTATATACTTGTCTATAGCATGGTCATCTCAAATTCTCAATCAAGTTTGTAGACAGTTATCAACCTCTCCACCATAGTAAGAAACTGTAGTTATCTCAGGCTCAACCTTTGATCCTGGCAAGTATAGTTCCTGAAACATGATACCGAGGCACAAGGCACCAACCATTGTAGGATCCAGGGAGAGTTAGATATATACAGCCTTACCTCCGAACGTGGATAAGCTATATCTGTATTTCAAACTTGTGACCTCCAGGCCACAATAGAGCAGTGTTACGACTGCATCAAGGCTCACCCTCTATATCTCTTACCATTACATACATGTGTGTTTCTGTTGGAGGGGCGGGGGTGTTGGTGTGTGGGTGCGCACATGAGCAAGTGCAAGCATATCTATCTACCTGCAGCCAAGATGCTTATTTGAGTCCTCTTTCATAAATTCTCCACCAAATATTAGAATATCCAAACCTATCTCACAACTTCAAACTGTGTAGGTTAGGTCTTTCCCTTTATGTTTCTATCCCTTTGATAGGTTTGAGCATAATCTCTCACTCTTCATATCAGAACCTTTCAAAATCTTTCTTTGCACATCCATACCATGTAAATAGTAATTCACAGTTTGTCCATTAAAAAAAGTCACTGGCGCATCTCCCAATAATACTAATCCCGGACCTTCCCTTTTCAATCATTCCTAATTCTATCACATGCTAATCAAACCATTCTCATTTTTAACTCACCCATCTTATTTGCTTCAACCTTCTTGCTGATCATTCTAAAGCATAAACATATTGAAACCTCATTGCAGTCTTAACACGGTACCCTCTTAAATTCCCAAGGATTGCAACAGCCAACATAACCCTAGGAAGCTCCTCTCTCCCTTCATTCACTAGCTCTGTCCAACCAATATAAATAACAGAGCAGTTCACAATATGGTGTCTCTTGTCAACAAATTTTGACTAGTGCCCTGTGAAATGAAAATTTCCTTTCTCAAAAATTATAAATGTCACATTCAAATGATATTCAGGCTGCTATCCTCTTCCTTCACAATTAAACTTCACCATCTAAAATTATTCCCTTCTCACTAATTAGTACTATATATGCAGACAGGACACCCCACAAAGAACCTTGAGCAGTGGTGATTTCATTTAAATCGATCAAAAATTATGAGATTACTGCTGGCTTTTGTTTTGAGCATGTTGTGACTCGTAATTTACTTGTTTAACCACCAATACTGCTAGCAGTATTCACCGCTTCTGAATACATGTAGGGCCAGTTTGGATGCTTGCTTAGGTTGTTCAAGGATAATTTGTGCCATGTCAAGGAAACATTGAAGCACCAAATGAAGGAGCTGGAAGAAATTGAGGATTTGAGGAGGCTGCAGAGAATATTATCCTAAGACTTTGGTGATAAGATAAATCACCTTTTCAGAGTTATTCAGTCAATAAGTTATCAGTCCAAACAACGCCATAGTGAATAATTGAAAATACAAACCATGCACACCTCCCTTAGTGCCAACCTAGGTTTGCCATACCAAGAACCTCAACAAAAACATCTTTTGCTACATCTCATCAAAGTTATGTAATCACACTCCAAGGTTCGCAACCCAATACCATACTTGCCATGGTATTCATAATATGCCCATTATCGCAGGAAAAAAAGAAGCAGGGGCGCTGGTGGGTTGGGGTGGGGGGGGGGGGGGGGGGGAAGTCTGGAGTGCCAACACTTCTAGACAACTGGAAAGGACAAAGCACAAGAATCCTTGGTTCTCCAAAAATGAAGTGCCCGGCTCACGCCAGAAAGAAGTGTCACCATTTGTCCTAGTTTTGGAGTATCCTATCTAAGGACACTAGCGAAAGGCTTGGTACTTATTTTATAGAATTTAACAATATTAGTTGAAATAAGTGGATCATTAGAATGAAGTGCCGCAACTTTTTCTATATAGCATTGGTGAAATTTTTAATCTAAGAAAAAGCATCTTGGATGGTTAACATTGTCTAGTAATTTGATAATATTGATATATACATTTTTATATATTTGTGTAATTTTCCTAGTGCTTACCTCATTTTTTTATTTGATGCTGAAGAATAGTAAAGCTGAAGTTACTTAGACACCGAGCCCTCTTTGGTTTTTACTTTGAAATTGAAACCAAAGCATTTTGGTTTCAGTGACAACCAACCCAAAACTCAGTTGTCTTGGATTTTTCAGAACTGACTTGTGGCTTCATATACATCTATATATGGGCAATTCTGCTATTTATCATTTGTTTAAATTGTGGAGAGCATTTTCTTAAGATTTAACTCCCAGTTTTGCAAGTTTTGAGAACATTTGAAATATTTTGATGTTGAGTTCTGAATATAGACTAAAAGTAAATCTTTTGTCACAAGTTTGAATGCCTTAGAGAGTTCAGATATCAGAGGCATGCATATGGTCATTTATCAAATAACGTAATGGCATGTTACACTCAACAATAATGTGAAACTTTTTTGTTTTTTGAACTGTATTGATTTTCAAAAGTTTTCTTTATAGCATGAAACCACCAAAAAATACACAAAAATCACAAACAATGTGACAGCTCCGAAATGGTAATGATGTGTTTCTCTATTGTCCTGTAAATTTTTTGTATTTTTTATTTTAAAAAAAAACTGAAACCACAAACCTTTCAAAAGTTGCATGTGCTTCACCTCAAGACTAAAACCAAAACCAAGTTCTTGAACCTCACTTGGCACCCATGCCAAATGTCTGGAATCAAACACTCTAGTAGATGATAACCTGCATCATGAACTTTCTTAAGCAGGAATCCACGGGTTCTCCAAGACTGTCTTCATTTTTTGTAATCATTGTCAAATTATCCTTTTTATTCAACTTCATAAAGGTGCATAAGTTCATTACACACATAATTGCTGTGACTATGTACATCACATCTAGTCTTGTAAATGGGCACTGCCACTACTCTGATCGATTAGCTTCAAAATTGCATTAACCAAATTAACCCAGTTGTCCCACCAAACATTAAATAGTATTTCATCAACACTCAACTCTTTACTCTTAAGAGAAGCATTGCTATATGGGACAAGCTCTATGAATCCTCCTTTTTTGGCAACAATACAACAAGCATTATTCTATCTAAGTAAAAAAAAGTATAAACAATATCCAATCTTGGTTTAACGTGTACCATGTTTCGCACAAAACATGTGAACATGGTAAGTCATTCTGGACTAGTTAAATAAGAATGTACTTTATTTTTTTATATGTTGTGATTTAATTTTTCAAAAGAGTGAGGTCATATTCTGAATGTATCCTTTGGAAAACTTTTTAATCTCCAGAACGAAAAACATGAATATAAAAGGTCAATATACCTTTCCATACTTTTGGCTTCTTGCTTGAAGGTGCAAAGTTCCATCATGCTGAAATCCACGAACCTCAGCCTGAGAATTATATACGAACAGGGAAGATTAGCATATAATCAACTACCATTGATCATATTGATTACAAGCAACACCAAAAGCCAACAGGAAATCTTAACAAAGTATCCTGGTTAATAGTCCAATGATATTTCTGCAGTGAAACATCTGTAAGATGTATGCACACATGGTAGCAGTTTGTCCAATTGGCTTAGGATCTAGGAATCTTGTTACGAACCCATTCAAATCCAGGACCAGACTGCAGACATAGGAGCCTGCTAAAAGATGAGATCAAGCTAGTTCACTCTTGAAACTCTAGTTTTATAACCCAGAAAGCTGAACGTTATGTTTGTATATTGCAAGCTTGCTTGTTACCGTGCAAGGAAAGGTCCTATGGGGCATGTACTGTTGTTACACATCATAAGAATCAACTAGAATGTGGCATTTACTATAGAAATAAATCCCTCAAAGAGTTAAAACATATTAAATTCTCCAGGAATGAAAGCAAGTATAGGGTATGTAATTTTATTAGAAATACAACAGAAAGTATAACTTGGTCAACATTGATAACCAAGAGATGATCAATTTCTTACCATGGAGCTATCAAGATGAACAAAGAAATATATAACTATAGTAGGATGGTGACAAAAAAAAGTGCTAGCAGAGTGCGTTGTGATGGTTGAGCATATTTGATACTGCTTTATAATCAGAGCAGCATGACTCTAAAGTGCCTCTATGGCTCAATTATTGCAATGCCTGTGTTAAATTTTTTCAGCACATTTGCATCAAAATTAACTTAAATTCATACAAAGGTTGATTTTGTTAAAGTAAAGTCTGTCTAAGGCTAGCTTTTGTCTATAGAGCTTTGGGCTTTTGTCTATAGAGATTTGGGCAATGGAGCTTTCGCCAATAGAGATTTTAACTTTTAAAGAGCTATAGAAATTTAACATTTAGTTGGTAATCAAATAGAGAAAGTGTTTTTGGTAATAGAAAATAGCAGTAAAAGACATTGCTTAGTACTTTCAATTATCTAACTATTTGTATCAAAAATTATTATTATAAAGTATTCTTAGTTTATAAATCATTCAATATTATAATCTAATGATATAATACATAATAGTTTTATATTTTTTAAAATAATAATAATTTTATGATTTTGTTATATTATCATTATTTTATAATAATATATTGTTATAATATGAGTTGAATTTGGCTACATGCGAGCTCCCGACCTGGTCACCCTTTCTACCCTTGGACCCACATAAATCTCAAAGCTACCTACCTTTTTTACCTTTGGGATCCATGATCCATGCGGATCTAAAGGTGAAAAAGTGATCAGATCTGGGCTTAGCTACACGTGAGTGCAGCCAAGTCTCATTATAATATTATATTATAATAAATTAACGATATTATATATTATATGATATAATAAAAATATTATATCGCATTATATTATAGAAATATAATATAATACACCCTATTTTTTAATATTATAATATTATCTTATATTGTATTACATCATAATACATAATTATTTTATAGATATAATAACATTATTATAATAACATTATTATAAAAGGTAGACTTGGCTACATTCGAATGTAACCAAGTCTACCTCTTATTATAATATATTATAGCAATATCGACATCGTTCTGCTATAATATTATATGAGACTACTTTAATGTTTCAAAATCATGTGCTTCAAGATCTTATTAAAACAAAAACAGCTTCCCGACATGTCTCAAGCAAAGCTTCCGTCTAAAAGCTCTAAATTAGAGCTCTTCCGGATAGATTTTTTTCGACTTTTGAAGGAGCCAAAAAAAGCTACTTAAAATTTTTATTAGACAACTCAAGATCACCCAAAAGCACTTTTGACACTCTCAGAGAACTTTTTGGCTCTCAAAAGCAATGCCAAATGGAGTCCAAGTTGTTAATATTCCAATAGGAATAATTGAATTGTATCAAATACTAAACAAAGCAGAACCACAACAAAGTGTTAGCGTTCAGCAATGGTGGCACTCTAAATATCATCTTTTAATGAAAAATATCATGTTCCCAGTCATGTAACCAATCCAACTAAATGCGCTTCTTTTCTTCTAGCATATGGAATAATTCTGAATAAAAATGCTTTAAAATAACTTAAAAGAAACATTTTCCAAAATTTGCAGAGCAAGAAAAGGGCATAAATACTTACACAAATTACATCATTTTCTTCAAAGAACTTCTCATGTTGAGTTCATCAACAGCAGTTCTCCGCCTCTAGAAGTTACACACAAAAAAATACTAACAAATTACAGCTCAGGGTAATCATAAAAGACTGAAATAATTTCAAATCTGTCAACAAGACTAATTAACCTCAAGAAAAAAATAGACAGCGACTCAGAAAAAACCTCATAGAATGCAATAGCAACATGAGAATAAAGATTGAACGAGTTCAGAACATTATCAACTAACACTGGTGATTTCTTTAAGGCAGTCAAGGAAGATGCAATTTGCTTACCTGAAAGTCTGCAATGCATCGCCAATGAGCAAACACAGCTCAATCATGAGCAAGGATTAGCAAAAATAGCAATTGTTATCCCAGTCAATACCCACCAACCCATCTAGAATGACCTAAACTTCCTTATTCATCAAGTCATTATATTGAAAAATATTCTTAGATTAATAAAGTATTCTACATAATTATTTCAATTCCATGATTCTGCCCCCTTTCTCCGGAAGGAAAAGTAATAATAATAATAATGAAAAATAAGTCTCAGCTTCATATAACAACCTACATACACAATTTCTCTTGCAGGTTCAGAAGCTTCAACCTTTTGTATGAGTATTTTCTTTTTCATGGCTTGTAAAAGCCAGTGATATTGGTACACAACTGAATTGCCTGATTATTCTAACCACTGGCTAAAAGCTATTAATAGGTCAGTCTTGAATGATCTTTTAAAGAACAATCTTTATGTATAATGGCCAACTTTTTTTCAATCTTCCTTCTTATATAGGAAAATTCTAATCTGCAATTTTTTTCTTTATTAGCATTTCCCACAACGTTCAGTGTTCAAAAATTGTTTTCGGAATTTTTCCTAGTTGATGTTATCGAACAATTCATGAGCTCCAGATTAAAAATTTTAATGATGGAGACAAACTAAAATGGAGGGACAATATGCTGCAGGCACAAAATATGATGAAAGATTTTTTTTTTTGTCATGTCTTTTGATACAAAAGCTAATATATAAATCTTGCCACAGATATCACATAAGCCATCCTCATAGCCTCAATTTATAATTATATTCTACAGCATGGGTAGAAAGGAAAAGGTATGGAGCAGTCAAGAACTGTTAAGCCGGTCAGCATGTGCAGAGAATTTTTTTTTGTGGAGAAATCACATTTTTGAGAGAGTTGCACTGTAATTGTTACTTCTGAGGGTAGAAGAATTTTCAGCAAGTCATAAATCAAAATAGACAAGATTTTCTAATTCTCACCAACCTCTAGACTTGAAAATCAAGGGCCAGATACAGTAAGAGTGATGGGAATTTAGGGGCCTAATGCCAAAAATTGCAGCAAAAATAACCTAAATCACCAGAAGGATCCATGTGGTTCAATTAAATTGATTAGGGAATGAGAATCATACCTTATGTGAATAAAATTATTTTTGATGAGATAGATCTTTAGGCGCTGCGAAACCACAACTCCCTCTACGGTATCCACACGAATGGCCACTTCGCAATGGGACTCAGTGTGCTAACACTCTCTAGAACTCTTCTAGATCTGTTCAGAAATAATCTCACTAAAACTCTCATTTTTTGGTGCGCAGTGTTTCTCTGCGCATCTCATGTTGACGGCAAGCGTCGTCGCATCTATATCAAAGCAACAACGTCCATTTATAATGATAATATCCTATTCAAAATAGAATATTCTCATTAATAGGACTCTTAATTTCGGAATCCAAAAAGACACGTCTTCTCATTCTCTGCACATCTAATGTTAAGAGTTTCAGAATCCAAAAAGACACGTCTTCTCATTCCCTGCACATCTAATGTTAAGAGTTTCGGAATCCAAAAGGACACAATAGTGAAGATTATAATTTATTGCCGCTGGGTTTATACAAATTAAACCCATAACCCATACGCGTCATTCCTTGTGTGCGACCCTGTAGGTTCACTCAATGTTGGCAGTAGGACTAAAACCCTTTCGGCCTACAAGACATAATTGGTCTCTAGCAAGACATTATGTCTACCCAAATTGAGTGAAGATCGTCGATCCAACTTTACCTAGTAGATGTCAATTATCTAGTCCCTTTGTCACACGATATTTAGTGATCAAATATGAGGCATAGATCACATCTCTCATAGATATTTAATCAAGTTTTTTTTGATTCCAGAGTTTGACTGAATAAACCAAATGTTACTGATAACTTCTTATCAATTCATTTGGGCATGGCCATGTACTTTTCAATCTCACTCTTCAAGAGGGCCCAAAATATCTCTCTGAAATTAATGAGGGACAAATTCCTTCACGAACACTCATATCCCTCAACGTAGTTTATTCCATATCCAATCACAGTCTTATGATCATCTGGTTAAAGATGATGAAGAGCCATGTCAAAACATGAAATTCACTATGTAGAATCCATGGTGTCATCAGGTCAAAGGACTAAAATAATAACATCATGAAGAGAAGTATTCATAACAGAATCCATATGATATTCTCATGGTGGGTCGTTCCAATACAATGTACTCTTACATGTATCTATGTGTTGACTTGATATCTCATATCCATGACCAGTAAAACGTGATCATCAATCAACCAACATACTAATCTTACTTTATTATTGTTCCATATAATTAATGATTAGGGACAATTTAGAATAGTATTCTTATCACCTTATAGTTTCACTATTAAAGTCATATACTTTAATGATATAAGGAAGAATAACTATTCAAAGAAACCTATTTATCACATTAGAAGAGCATAAATAATAACATGATAAATAAAATGGTTTATTAAATAAAGATAAAACCATAAATGACAGCAAATATCCTGATGGCCTAGGGCACATCACCAGCAATCTCCCACTTGCACTAGGCCTAACAAGATAAAAATTTAATGCCTAATGCACTATTATGACGATCATGTTTATACTGAGGAAGAGGCTTAGTTAATGGATATGCGATGTTGTCATTTGTAGGTACTCTGCATATCTTAACATCTCCTCTATCGATGATCTCTCGAATGAGATGGTAGCATCGTTGGTGTGATCTAGGTTCCTTAGCCTGTGCAATCGCCCCATTATTGTCACAATAAAGGTCCACTGGATCCGCAATGCTAGAACGACTCCTAAACCACCAATGAACTTCTTAATCCAAACCGCTTCTTAGCTGCATCCGATGCTGCAATATATTCAGCCTCTGTAGTAGAATCAGCAAATGTCTTGTTTGGAACTCTTCCAGCTGAGAGCAATTCAAACAAAACACATAATCAGACTGTGATCGGAAATCATCTGAATCAGTTTGGAAGCTAGCATCTGTGTAACCATTTACCACAAGCGCACCTTCCAGTCCTCCATATATCAAAAACACATCTTTAGTTCTTCTCAAGTATTTGAGAATGTTCTTGACGGCGATCCAATGACTTTCACCTGGATCTGACTGGTACCTACTAGTAATGCTTAAAGCATAAGCGACATCTGGTCGAGTAGATAACATGGCATGCATGATAGATTCAATCGCTGAAGCATATGGAATTTTGCTCATGCGTTCCTGTTCTTCCTTTGAAACAGGACATTGAGTCTTACTCAATTTAATTCCATGTGACATTGGTAAGAATCCTCTCTTGGAATTCTCCATGCTATACCTTTTTAGCACCTTATCAATGTATGTACTCTGACTTAGGCTAATGGTCTTCTAGATCTATCTCTATAGATCTTAATCCCTAAGATATAGGCAGCTTCACCTAAGTCCTTCATTGAGAAACATTTTCCTAACCATGTCTTAACATTGCAAAGTAGGAATATCGTTTCCAATGAGTAATATGTCGTCTACATAGAGTACTAAGAAAACTATTGCGCTCCCACTAACCTTCTTGTATACACAAGGTTCATCTTCATTCTTAATGAAACCAAACTCTTTGATTGCTTCATCAAAACGAAGATTCCAACTCCGAGATGCTTGCTTTAATCCATAAATAGATTTTTGGAGTTTACATACCTTATGCGAATCTTTTGGATTAACAAAACCTTCGGGTTGTGTCATATACACATCCTCGAATAGATTTTCATTTAGAAATACTGTCTTGACATCCATTTGCCATATTTCGTAGTCATAATACAGCTATGGCAAGAAGAATTCTAATAGATTTAACCATGACTACAGGTGAGAAATTTCATCATAATCTATACCATGTGTTTGCTTGAAACCTTTTGCAACCAGTCGTGCTTTATAGGTATGCACATTGCCATTCATGTCGGTTTTCTTCTTAAAAACCCATTTACACCCAATAGATTTAATACCATTAGGTGGATCAATCAAAGTCCGTACTTGATTATCATACATGGATTGCATTTCAGACTTCATGGCTATAAGCCATTTCTCAGAGTCAGGCCTTTCATAGCTTCTGGTAGCATGTAGGCTCATTTTGATCTATGAGCATCACATCATGATTGTCAGTAACGAGAAAACCATATCTCTCAGGCTCGTGACGAATTCTACCAGTTCTACATGGCCCTTGTGTTAGTGGTTCAGGTTCAGTACTTGTGAGTTGGATTGAACATCCATCATCGGTTCATGTAAATTTGTGGTTCTCGAACTTCTTCGAGTTGAATTTTACTCCCACTAGTTCTGTTGGAAATAAATTCTTTTCCAAAAAGTGACCATTACGAGCAACAAACACTTTGTTCTCTGATGGGTAGTAAAAGTAGTATCCTTTTTTTCTTTAGGATATCCCACAAATATGCACTTATCTGATTTAGGTGCTAATTTGTCAGATAATTGACGTTTGACACAAGTGTCACAGCCCCATATATTTAGAAAAGACAAACTAGGAGGTTCCCAGTTCACATATGGTGTCTTTTGAACGATTTTGATGGAACTCTATTCAATATGAACGCAGCAGTTTCCAGGGCATATCCCAGAAGGATATTGGAAGATCTATTTGACTCATCATTGATCGAACCATATCCAATAAAGTCCGATTTCTCCTTTCAGAAACACCATTCCATTGTGGTGTTCCTGGAGGAGTCAATTGTGAAATTATCCCACAATCTTTAAGATGGTCAGAAAACTCTTGACTTAAATATTCACCACCACGATCTGATCGAAGTATCTTAATATTTTTACCAAGCTGATTTTGTACTTCATTTTTGAATATTTTGAACATTTCAAAAGATTCGGATTTATGTTTCATTAAGTATACATATCCATACATGCTGAAATCATCAGTAAAAGTGATGAAATACAAATAACCTCCTCTGGCCGGTGAACTTAATGGTCCACATACATCGATATGTATAAGGGCCAATAAATCTGTGGCTCTTTCACCTTGTCCTGTGAAAGGAGCCTTAGTCATCTTACCCATCAAACAAGATTCGCATGATTCATATGATTCAAAATCAAATGAATGTAAAAGCCCATTTTGATGAAGTTTTGATATGCGCTTCTCATTTATATGGCCTAAGCGACAATGCCAAAGATAGGTAGGATTTAAATCGTTTGATTTAAACCTTTTAGTATTAATGTTATAAACAGACTTGTAATTTGTTTCATCAAAGTTTAGAACATAGAGCCCATTTAATAATTGAGCAAAACCATAATAAATGTCTCTATGATACATAGAATTATCTCAATAATAAATTTAAAACCATCTTTGTCTAAACTGAAATTGAAATAATGTTACATAGCAGGCATAGTAACAATTGCTTAAAGTCAAAACAAGTCCACTAGGTAAAGGTAATTCATAACATCCTAGAGATAATGCAGCAACTCTTGCTCCATTTGCAACTCGTAGGTCCACTTCACCTTGAGCCAATTTTTACTTTGTTTGAGACTGCACATTTACACAAATGTGATATCCACATCCGGTATCTAATACCCATGATGTAGAAGTAGACAAATTGACTTGTATAACATAAATACCTGAGATTGTGGCTTTATTAGCCTTCCTCTTTTTCAGATCCTCCAAATACAGTTTGCAATTCCTTTTCCAATGACCTGGTTTATTGCAGAAGAAGCAAACTCCTTCCTTGGGCTGTTTCGGTTGGGCTGGGGCTTAGGCCTTTTAGCTTTGGTCTCACCTTTTGCTTTGCCTTTGCCTTTGTCCTTGCCACTCCTTTTGCCCTTTCCCGTTTGAACCATCAAAACATTATTGGTCGCCTTAATGTTTTGTTCAGCATTCTTGAGCATCCCATGCAACTCCATATAGACTTATCCATTTGGTGCATATTGTAATTCATTACAATTGGTCATAGTTGGGAGGCAAGGAGGCAAGGATCTATCTGTAGCCAATCCCTGCTAAGTGAGCACCAAGTTTTTCAAGTCTATCAATGTAACTCTTCATCTTGAGCACATGAGTACTCACAGAGCTACCTGGATCATTTTGCATCCATTCAATGCCTTAGTGACTGCAAACCTCTCTTGTCTTGCTTGCTCTTGGAACATTTTCTGGAGGTGTACAATCATATTGTACGCTTCCATGTCCTCCATTTGCTTCTGAAGCTCGGAGTCCATGCTAGCAAGCATAAGGCAAGTCACATCCAAAGAGTCGTCTTTATGCTTATTGTAAGCATTTCTTTCATCTCTTGAGCATCAGCAGCAGGTACAGGGATTGGAGTGTCTATGACATACAACTTCCTTTCTTGCTTAAGAACAATTCTTAAGTTACGATGCCAGTCAAGGAAGTTTGTGCCATTCAAATTTTCTTTTTCGAGAACCGATCGCAAAGTAAGATTAGATGTGTTGTTTGATGTCATGATCTACATACAAGGAGTTACAGAGTTAATATCTTTATTTAAACCATTTCAATTATCACTATTTTATCAAATTAACCCTCTAATGTTAATTCGGAAACTTTTCAATCTTTCGATATTTCTTAGTGAGTTAAGATCCATATTTACTAAACTTTAAGTCAGCTTTGCATGACACTTAAAGTCTAGTTATTTAGGTAGGAAACGTCTTTCCAATTACATTATGTAACTCTTGCTATGGGATTGACATCACATGTCCCATCATACTAATCCCATTAATGCCATAGGCCAAAACCATTTTGATAGCCTATTTAAGTCTAACCATTTCGACGTGAGGATAGCACTTTTATCCACCCTACCTAACTAAGATGGTCTAATGCACCCTGCTTTGGCAGAACCTACATTTAGATGATCAAAGCCTTGATAGGTGTCGAACTATGGAGGCATTTTACGACTTAATATTAATAGAGGGACTTTATTTTTTAAGATGACTATTCTATGGGACCAAAGTCACATACATCATCTATATAACATCTCATGCATGTATATAAAACATAAATGTGTCATAGCATGGCCCATGAACTAAGTAAATCATTATTACTGTCATAGCATAACCATATGCTCGGTCTATCATTGATGACATGAACCTTTTGCTTGGAGCATCATCATTATGATCTCTTTTGATTGACATGAATGGCCTCCATATTTTACATTAAAAGAAAATCTACATTCTATGCTAGTGAAATAAATAGATTACATCAAGATAACGACACACAGGCCGATAAACCAATTACAATAAAAGACATGCAGGCCAATGTAATCAACAAAACCATAATAAACCTGCCAATCACATGAGTCTAAACATGCTATGCATCATGCATAATACATAAAATGTCCAAGAAAACGTTTTTCTTATACAGAGGTTTGAGAATGCACGCAAATTAGGGTTTCTTTGTTAAAACCCAACTATCAATCTAATTGACAACCCCACCTTGACGGATGATTATTTCAGCGTTCAAACAAATTAAACACAATAAATCTAGATTCTAATCATATTAGAACTGTTTAACAATTAAACAAATCGCCATATTAATTCCATAGACGTATAGTCATTCACATCACATGTATAATAATCTCGTTTAACAGTACGCATCACACATCCATATAATCAGATGAAATCAATTTAATTGAATCCACAAGTCTGCTCTGATACCACCGATGGGAATTTAGGGGCATAATGCCAAAAATATGCAGCAAAAATAACCTAAATCCCCAGAAGGATCCATGTGGTTCAATTAAATTGATTAGGAACGAGAATCATACCTTATGTGAATAAAATTATTTTTGATGAGATAGATCTTTAGGCGCTGCGAAACCACAACTCCCTCTACGGTATCCACACGAATGACCACTTCGCAATGGGACTCAGTGTGCTAGCACTCTTAGAACTCTTCTAGATCAGTTCAGAAATAATCTCACTAAAACTCTCGTTTTTATGGTGCGCAGTGTTTCTCTGCGCATCTCATGTTGACAGCAAGCGTCATCGCATCTATATTAAGCAACAACGTCCATTTATAATGATAATATCCTATTCAAAATAGAATATTCTCATTAATAGGACTCTTAATTTCAGAATCCAAAAAGACACGTCTTCTCATTCCCTGCACATCTAATGTTAAGAGTTTCGGAATCCAAAAGGACACAATAGTGAAGATTATAATTTATTTCCGCTGGGTTTAATTAAACCCATAACCCATACGCATCATTCCTTGTGTGCGACCCTGTAGGTTCACTCAATGTTGGCAGTAGGACTAAAACCCTTTCGGGCCTACAAGACATAATTGGTCTCTAGCAAGACATTATATCTACCCAAATTGAGTGAAGATCGTCGATCCAACTTTACCTAGTAGATGTCAATTATCTAGTACCTTTGTCACACGATATTTAGTGATCAAAGTATGAGGCATAGATCACATCTCTCATAGATTATTTAATACAAGTTTTTCTTGATTCCAGAGTTTGACTGAATAAACCAAATGTTACTGAAAACTTCTTATCAATTCATTTGGGCATGGCCATGTACTTTTCTCAGTCTCACTCTTCAAGAGGGCCCAAAATATCTCTCTCAAATTAATGAGGGACAAATTCCTTCACGAACACTCATATCCCTCAACGTAGTTTATTCCATATCCAATCACAGTCTTATGATCATCTGGTTAAAGATGATGAAGAGCCGTGTCAAAACATGAAATTCACTATGTAGGAATCCATGGTGTCATCAGGTCAAAGGACTAAAATAATAACATCAAGAAGAGAAGTATTCATAACAGAATCCATATGATATTCTCATGGTGGGTCGTTCCAATACAATGTACTCTTACATGTATCTATGTGTTGACTTGATATCTCATATCCATGACCAGTAAAACGTGATCATCAATCAACCAACATACTAATCTTACTTCATTATTGTTCCATATAATGAATGATTATGGACAATTTAGAATAGTATTCTTATCACCTTATAGTTTCACTATTAAAGTCACATACTTTAATGATATAAGGAAGAATAAACTATTTAAGGAAACATATTTATCACATTAGAAGAGCATAAATAATAACATGATAAATAAAATGATTTATTAAATAAAGATAAAACCATAAATGACAGCAAATATCCTGATGGCTTAGGGCACATCACCAGCAAAGAGTTGTCTGCTGAGCTTCCAATTTATGACTTAAATAGTTGATAGAATCAGTTAAATCATCACACTAAGGACCACAAATTACCTATATTTGAGCTTGATTTCTCAAGCATGTCCAATATGATTAAAATTTTACGTAATAGTTTCCTTTCTTGTTATAAAGCTCTGTCCCAACTCATGAATTTTGCATTGACATTATTAGAATGGCTTATTTTTTCAATACATGAGAAAGACAATAAGATGTCACTTTTACCTGGATACCATCGGGCAAATTCATAGATGAAAGCATTAATACTGCATCTTGACTGAAGTTAATCTCCAATCTCCAACGTTTAGCAGCAATCTTCAAACAAAAAAAGTGAAACAATCAGTCAAAGCATTAACAGAAAAAACATGAATTGACAAAGACCGTAGCAAGCAATTTGCATCAATTTAACACCAATGACACAAAAATCAATAGCATATTGTTTCAATTTATTAATAGGTGAGGAGATTAGAAATAGCATAAAAAGAAGACCTCAATGACACGGCCAACAATAATATCTCCAACTTCTGGTTTGTACCTGCAAACATAAGCATCCATTCTCATGAAAAGTTTGCTTCATGAAGCATCAAAATTTGGAGTAAAATAACATATAATGTGTGTAGAGAGAAAGGGAAAGATGGCTCAACTAGTTTCCAAATTGTATGACACAAAATGAGAGATAGGATTGCACTTAAGGATTCTTCGAATTATTTGTTTAAGGGGGAATGTCTCACAGATTTTGAGAAAGAATACTAATTTAGTCAACAAATTGAAAAGGGAGTTTGTCTCAGCCAAGATGTTAAACAAATTTTGAGCTAAAACTCTCAAAGTCATCACATAACCTGATTAATGAAGTTCAGCTGGTATTATTGGATTCGAATAAGAAGTCAGCTTGAGGCATATAGAGCATTCAAGAAGAAAATTTTCATGTAATTATGTAGTTTTTTAAAACAAGTTGACCATAAAGATTGGTACACCATTCCATATTTTAAAACCTAAACCCAATTTTAGTGAACCCAGAAACAATAGATTCAATACTGATTCTAAATGGCATGGATGCATGAGTACCTGGATCTTAAAGCACGTACATAAACCAGTTTGTTTACCCGTTCCACAACACCACACAGAGTGGCAACTACTTGACCATCAAACTCTGATGTCCCATGCCCCCTGACCATATCATGGAGATGAAGAGACCATGAATCAATATATTAGGAAAAAATTAGTGGGTCAAAAAGCATTACCAATGTGGAAGTAACAGGAAAACAGTTCAGATAGGAAAAACAGTTTAAAGATAATAAAAGGAAATATTTCCCTTATTAAAGATATTAACAGCAAAAGATCCCTATTTGGTGCCAGGTCATTCCCAGAATGAGTTAAGACAGAAAAAATGGAGCAAAGAGAAAATAATATAACAAATAATCACACAAGCACACTCGAAGAGATTGCAAAATTTACAAACTGATCACATGCAGGAAACCTAACATGTGGGGAAACTTCTCTTGCGCGGTTCCCATCAGATTGTATAAAAGAATAAGAAAGAGAACCCAAAAATGGCCAAGAAAATCATAACAGACAGAAAAACAACTATGGATGCATCAAGGAAAGAATGGTAGAAGCAGAAATTAATATCAAAAATCTGCATAACAGAATAATTTCCTAAAATTGGAGATACAGAATGAAAGTAAAGCAAGGATGAAAATAAACCCACGGAAGAAAAGAGAAGAAAACTGTGGCTTCTTATCTTACTTGAGAATACCGTCTTCATTGTTGACAGGGATTGTATCAGCAATGGTGACTGAGGAGGAAGCAGCAGCTTGAGAAGCAATGTCCTGAAGCTGCTGGAGAGCTGCCTGCAGCCTTACCCTCTGAGTTTGGTTCAGTGACAGCTGCAAATCTCTCATTTTCAAGAATTCTTCAATTCCTTTGACTCTCTCCGCACACTGAAAATCCTTTCATCCTTTAATAATGTAAGGCAAACTGCTTTGAATGGCTATGATTGCTCATTAAGATTCCAATTGCTAACAAATTTTGACTTGGACGATGCTGATATTACATCTAGATTAAAAAAGATGATGGCCAACACAACAAGGAAGCGGTAAAGCTCTTACCTTGCCCTTTAACTAGCAAGAAGTATGCTTTTTGATGGTAATAACCAAAACACTGCCAGAAAAAGAAGGGGGGACGATATTAGCTTCTGACATTATGCAAAAAGTTTCAAAATATGGAGAAATATCATGGACCACAAATCCATATAGACTATTCAATCAATAAATCACAGTGAGAATCAATGATGGTAAATTTTACACAAATTAGCAACTGTATGCAATAAACGGAAATATATGAATACTAAAGAAATAAAAATGGACTGGAACTCTAAATTTGAAGAGAATGATAAAGAATGCCATGAAGGAGTTTGAGGAAATGCGAGCACATGAGAAGCTCATAATGTCTGCTTTAAATTAAAGGTAGTTAAAAGATTATAAAATTTAAAGAAAGAAGATGTGAGATTCTGAAAGGCTTCCACTCATAGAAGAAGCAAAGAAGTTTGGCAATAAAGGGGAGACTCAAGTCAGCCAGATTTTGGATCGATAGGGGGGCAGAGAACCCAAGAGCATATGTACAAATCCAGGACATAGATAGAAAGAGGAAGGAGGTGAAAACCTAAAAGTAGGAGAAGCCAGGGGAGGGTAAGAAAACTCTAGAAAACCTCTACGTTTATTTTTTTTAGAAATCTCAAATTTAGTTGAAGCAACATGTTTGCCATCTGTTCCAAAAAAATTAGTGTTGAAGGGGTAACATGTAAAAAGGTAAAATAGTTAAAATTATTGCAACAAAGTTGATGGATGTCAATTAAAACTTAACACTTAGAACAGTTATATGTTAACAAATATTTTTATAAGACATTAAATTAAAAAACATTTTTACAAGCCAATAATGACAAACAATTCACAAAACTTAATTCAGAAGGCCTAGCTAGTACATTTAAAAGGATTCACTGGTAAACACATTTGAACATAATGGTATGTTTGCTTACAAGGACATGCGTGGAAAAGGAAAAGGAAAACTAAGGTTGCGTTTGGTTTTCGAAAACATTTTCCATTTTCATTTTCTAAAAGCAGTTTTGATTTTTGATTTTCTGATTTTTAGAAAATATGTTTGGTAAGTGAGAACAAAAATTGCTTTTTGTTTTCTATTTTTGTTATCAACGATGGCTCTTAAAAAGAGAGGTGAAAAAAATTAAAGGAGATAGTGAACCCATACTTTTAAGTTGTGTAACTTTTATCCTCTTCTTTGTTTTCATGAAAAATAGTGCAAACATCTTCTACTATTTTAGAATTGTGTTTTTAAAAAATTGATTTCATTTTCCATCACCAATC
>UESW01001373.1:418573-486684 GCA_900491605.1 Calamus simplicifolius | reverse complement strand
AAAAATCAAAAATTAAAAAAATTCATTATTTCTGCGACGTAGTTAATTTCATCGCTATTTAGCGACACATTAGCGACACATATCATAGAAAATAAAAAAAATTGTTAATTCAGTGACGCACTTAATTGCATCGCTATTTAGCGATGCATTAGCGATGTAAATATCTAGAAAAAAAAATTTTGTTAATTCAGCGATGCAATTAATTGAGTCGCTATTTAGCGATGCATTAGTGATGCATTTTCCCAAAAAATAAAAAAAATTTCATCGATTTTTGCGACAAAATAGTGACGCATTAGCGACGCAATTATTTGCGTCGCTAATTTTCCCAGAAAATAAAAACATATTTCCACCGGTTATTGCCGCCAAAATAGCGATGCATTAGCGACGCAATTATTTGCGTCGCTAATTTTCCCAGAAAATAAAAAAAATTGCCGCCGGCCAAATTAGCGACGGATTAGCGATGCATAATTGCGTCACTAATCCATATTATATTAAAAAATTTAGCGAGGGATTAGCAACGCAAAATTGCGTCGCTAATCCCTAATATAAAACCCGAGTCGCGCCCGGCCCCCCCGGCCTCTTCTTCTTCCTCTTCTTGCCCTAACCCTTAAGCGGCGTCCCCTCCTCCGGCTCCTCCCGCCCCCTCTCCCGGCGCAAGGAACCCCCGGCGGCGTCCCCAAATTAGCGAGGTAAGCCCCCTCCCCCCCCTCCCCCCCCTCCCGTTTCTGGCCATGGCCGCAGCCGTGGCCGGCGGTGGCCTGGCCACGGTGGTCAGGCCACCATTTTTTTAAAAAAAAGGTGTCGGGGTGGGGTTTTTCCCCCCCCTGAGGCCACGGCCACGGCGGCGGCCATGGCCGGCGGTGGCCTGGCCACGTTGGCCAGGCCACCATTTTTTTAAAAAAAAGGTGTCGGGGTGGGGTTTTTCCCCCGCCCCTGAGGCCACGGCCATGGTCAGAGACGACGGCCACGGCCGGCGGTGGCCAGGCCACTATTTTTTTAAAAAAAAGATATCGGGGTGGGGTTTTTCCCCCACCCCTGAGGCCATGGCCACAGCGGGCTGGCTATTGTCTCAGGCCACGGCCGCGGCCGTGCGGCCGGCCGTGGTCGGCGATGGCCTGCCACGGTGGCCGGTGGCGTGGCCATTTTTTTAAAAAAAGGGGCCGGGTGGGGTTTTTCCCCCACCCCTGCCGTCTCCGACCACAGCCACCTTGGTCTCAGGCCACGGCCGTGGCCGGCGTGGCCTGGCCACGGTGGCCAGGTCTTTTTAAAAAAAAAGGGTTAGGGTTTTTTTCTCATTCATTATGAATTTTTTTAATTATTTATGTTTATGAACTAATTTTACATGAAATATTAGAGAAATTTGCATGTAATTTATAATCTTGTAATGCATAATTTGAAATTTGCATAATATTTGATATATTTAAATTTTATATATTTAGATTTATAAATGTCTTGTGTTATCGAATCTGTTTATTTCTTGAAATATTGTTCATGATATATTATTATTAGAATGCTTATCATGAAATTTATATGGTTTTGATAGTTTAGATGATTAAATTTTTAATGAATTTATATTTCTTTATTATCTGTTATATTTTGGCTTAGCAAATTTTAAATATTTAGTTTTTAAATATTGTCACAATCATTTTCTTAGCAAATTAGAAAAAAATTTAGAATATTCATGTTCTTCAATTGAAAGAAATTTGATATAGCAAACCATAATTTGATATAATTCCTCAAATTCTAAACCAACCAATCAAAATAAATTTGATATCATGAAGGAAAAATGATATAGCTCATTTAGAACTAAATTTAATGTAGGAATATTAAATTTGATATAGTGAACTCAGATTCAAGTACTGAAAGAATATAACTCCTCCTAATAAAAAGAATTTGAGATAAGAGCATAGCTTTTATGTGATTTGAGTTATTAGATTGAATCGGATTTAGTTTAGGCCAGGTTGAATCCATTTTTACTTATCTAAAGTAAATCCATATGACATGCATACTATGTCAAGTTCGTTCTTTAATTTTTCATATTATTTCTCACAGCACTATAACCTTTAGACCCGTTTGAGACTTTGTAAGACTTAGTCTTGCAAATTCTCAAATTGTCCTAGTGGACAGTTTGAGATTATTTTTGCGATATGTTTGTCTGCTATTCGTCATCGTTAGTTGAGCTTGCAGTTTGTATATCCTCATACGTTCTCCTAGTGTGGCATATAAGCCACACATTTAGGAGAACATATGGGGAATTGCTGCAAATTTCAACATAAATGATGATAATTTCTAGCAGAATAACATATCGCATAAAATAATCTTGAATGGGATAGGGTCTTACCTAAGTCCTAGTGGAGTGAAAGTGGAATTCATTTAGGACACTTGCTTACTTGTGAAGTCTAATGATTGAACGGACCCCGATCCTGGGCCTCGGTCCTGGATAGCACGTAAAGGATCGTAGCCATGGCCCGACCTTGATTTATCGGTATAATTAAAGAGGCATAATATTTGTTATTTACCTTAGATGTGTAAAAGAATTAATCTATTGCTATAATGACTAATGCAAAATTATATTGTTGTCTCCTTTAATGGTTTACCAGGAATTGTATAAGTCGGTCAAAAATGAGCGGGGCTCGCTCGTGGATGTATGTAAGGTTAAAAGATGGGTTGCTTAATCCAGATTTTCTGAATGGATTGGAAGAATTTATTGCATTTGCATGTAGTCAACCCGAATGGATGGATGGGCCTAGGATCAGGTGCCCCTGCAACTTACGCAAGTGTCAGAATAAAGCCTATAGAGATGTTGAAACTGTGAAGGTGCACTTGTGTAAAAAGGGGTTTGTTCCTGGGTACGATGTTTGGAACTGTCATGGTGAAACGAGGAAATGTTTGCAGTTGTCACTAGCCAAGAAGTGTCAAATCCCATTGATGAACCATTTGTGAATTTAAACACATATGAAGAAATGGTGATGAATGCATCGGGTAACGAATTCAATCAGAATACATTTACGGAAGAACCAAATCCATATGCATAACAATTTTATGATATGTTGTGTTCTGCAAATCAAGAATTGTATCCTGGTTGTGAGAGTCATTCCCAATTGTCTATGGCTGCTCGGTTGTTGAATATTAAGGCGGAACATCGATTATCAAAAAAGGCATTCAATGCTGTAGCTGGGTTAATGAAGGAAGTTTTGCCAAATCATAATGTTGTAGCAGACAGTTTCTACTCAACGAAGAAGTTATTGCGTGGCCTTGGGCTCCCAATTAATAAGATCGATTGTTGCTTGAACAATTGTATGATATATTGGGTGAAGACTCAGAGCTGAGATGGTGTAAGATTTGTGGGCAATTGAGGTACAAAAATGGCGAAGGGGGAGCTAGTACAAGTAGGAGGAAAAGTGTACCTTACAAGAGGATGCATTACTTCCCTCTTACTCCATGCCTCCAAAGATTGTACAGATCTAAGGCTACAGCTGCTGATATGAGATGGCATGCCGAACATGAATCTAAAGAAGATGAAATGTGACATCCATCAAATTCAAAAGCTTGGAAGCATTTCAATGAAAATCATCATGATTTCGCAGAAAAAATAAGGAATGTGAGATTAGGTCTTTGTACCGATGGCTTCCAACCGTTTGGTCAAGCGGGGCAACAATATTCATGTTGGCCTGTAATACTGACTGTATATAATCTTCCACCATGGAAGTGCACGAAAGATACTGCAATATTTTTGACAGTTTTGATTCCAGGACCATCAAATCCAAAAGAGAAGATTGATGTCTTCTTACAACCACTGGTAGCCGAATTGAAAATGTTGTGGAAACAGGAGTCATAGCCTACGACATTTCTATGAAACAAAATTTCATTATGAGAGCTGCTTTGATGTGGACAATCAGTGACTTTCTGGCATATGCAATGTTATCTGGTTGGAGCACTTCTGGGCGTCTGGCATGCCCTCATTGCATGTATGATTCAGATGCATTTACATTGCAGAAGAGTGGTAAGCAGTCATGCTTTGATAATCATAGAAAGTTCTTGCCTTCGAATCATCCTTATAGGCAGAACTTGATCGCCTTCGGAAGAACAAAGCAGTCACAAAATTTGCCGAACCGGTTAGGTCTGGCACAAATATATTTGATACTATAGAGCATTTGGGGTTGAGGTATGCTTGGGAACCAGATGCAGATAGAATAAATGGCCGTATATGTAAAGAACATAACCGGAAGAAGCAAAGCATTTTTTGAGATTTGCCGTATTGGAGCACAAATCTCATCCGGCACAACTTGGATGTTATGTATATTGAGAAAATTTCTTCGATAACATATTTAACACGGTACTAAACATCCCGGGAAAAACCAAAGACACTGCAAAGTCGAGAGAAGAACTTAATCAGTATTACAGAAGAGGTGATTTGAGAAGGAATGCTGACGGGACCTATCCTAAAGCCTGTTATACTCTTAACAAAAATTTACGAGAAGTTTTATGTAACTAGATTAGAGGATTAAAATTTCCTGATGGTTATGTTTCAAATATCGGTAGGTGTATGACATGCATAAGCTCAAGTTGTTTGACATGAAGAGTCATGACTGTCATGTTTTCATGCAATGGTTATTGCCCATAGCTTTTCGTGAGTTGCTTCCGCAATATGTGTGGAAGGCATTGACAGAGCTCAGCTTGTTCTTTAAGGAGTTATCTGCCGCAGTCATTACTTCTATCCATGGAAAGGCTTGAGGAGAAAATTTTAATTATTTTATGCAAGCTAGAGCGAATATTTCCTTCAAGTTTTTTTGACTCAATGGAGCATTTACCGGTTCACTTGCCATACGAAGCACATATAGCTGGTGTGCAGTATCGCTGGATGTATCCTTTCGAGAGGTATATTATTTTATTTATGCGAGGAAGTTGGTTTATTTATATTTTCAACTTTACATATAGGTATCTTAAGAAGTTAAAAAATAATGTGTGGAATAAGGCAAGGGTTGAAGGTTCTATATGCAATGCACACTTGGTTGAATAAGTTTCAGCTTTTGCCTCGCATTACTTTGAGGGTCACGTTCATACGAGGACCCGCAATCTTGGTCGTAACGATGACATATGTGTGGACGAAGGAGAACCTACTGACGGTAGAATATCAATATTTAAAAGTATCTGCCGTTCATTTGGGAGGCAGAAGTCAAGACAATTAAGCGATGTGGAGTATAATGCAGCACATTATTACATCCTAATGAACTGTAGAGAAGTTGACCCATACATTGAGTAAGTATATGTACACTTCATTAATTGCTTAATTAGAACTTCTACTTTAAATTGTAAAATACCATACTATTTAATTGCTAACAAAGTTTTAATTGTTATAATCCCTTAAGGATGTATTGTGATAGACAACGACAGATGGATCCCAGCATTAGTCAAATTGCCATTGGGCAGAAGTTAGAAACGAAGTTGGCTTATTGGTTTTATGAATTTGTGAATACTATCACTCAATCAATTACAATAATGGCTTTTATTTTTTGAATTGATTGTGAATAGCTTATTAATTTATAGGTAAATGGTCCATGGTTCACAACTGACAATATTTTCATTAAATGTCTAGCGCAATGGCTATTGAAGACCGTAACTACCTATACTGGCTATTTTGTTAATGGATACAAATTTCAAATTGAACGACTAGTATCTTCAAGAGGGACGCAGAATTGGGGCGTATGTGTTAAAGGAGAAAGTGCTGGAGCAAATATACAGGATTATTATGGAAAGTTAGTAGAGGTGGTCGAAGTTGAATATCCCGGTTGGCCTATGAAACAAACTGTATTGTTTCATTGTGATTGGTTTGATCTGACAATTCCTGTCGGTAAAAGGGTTCATAACGACTACAATCTAGTTGAAGTAAACCATCGACGAAAATTGCAGAAATATGAACTATTCATTCTTGCATCCCAAGCTCAGCAAGTGTTTTACTGCGGATATCCAAGTTTGCGCAATGACAAGCGAGATTGGTGGGCTGTTTCTAAAATCGTTCCACGTTCAACAATCATATTAGATGAGAGTTCATCAAGTCAATCAACTGACTGCCCTGCATTTCAAGAGGATGAGATGGAAATGCATGCAATTGAGGATGACACAAGGGCTCCTGAAACATCACTTAGAGATCCAAATGGTAATGTCCAAGAAATTGAGGATGCAAATGTTCGGTTTCCTTATGATGATAATGAAACTGAATCACAGTCCGATACGGCATCGGATGTTGAACCAACATTTCATGAAACAAATGACACTGATTAAAGATATAGGTTCATTCAATTTCGATTTATTTTTATAAGTGTTAAATTTTTATATATTTATTAATTATTCATAATTATATTGCATTGCATTAATCTTTAGTATTTACAGTATGACGAACCGAGGTAGATCTACCCCTGATCGACATAGCCCTGCTGCGTCACATCCCACTACTAGCCCTGATGCACGGACTTCCGCCTCTCCAGGCGTCGACGCTGTATTTTCCTCTACCCGATCGACATAGACCTCTGAGAGTTCTTCTTTGGTCGGTCGCACCGTACTTCGATTGGATGCCGATGGGCTGTAAGTATATACTAATTGTAACTATATGTTTATGTTTTTAAGTTAATTACTTATTTTAATTAGTTTTTTTAACAGCTTTATTGAGCAGCATACTGTATCGAGCTGGATCAGCTCTATATTTCAGAGCCGTGCTGATCCCAGTGGCTACGATTGGCATCATGTATCTGCGGCCATGAGGGAGTTTTATTTTTCAGAGTTTCAGGTAAACTTTTTAAATACATTTTATAACTGATATAAAATTTTCTAATCTTAATATATTCTAAAACTAACTGTTTATTTCAATGCAGAAAAAGTTTACGTGGGACCCTACCATGATGCCATTAGGGCAGCATGGAATGCTCTTGCGGCACGCCGATACTCCAACATGCTTTATCGTTGGAGTTCGGGTGACCGTCCAGGGCATGTGCCGGAGGGTATTTGGGCCAGCTGGCAGCAGGCATGGCAGTCCGAAGCATGGATGAGGAGGTCCGCATCAGCCAGCACGAATCGTTGATCTGAGAAGGGCGGTCGTGGCACGGGCCTCTCCTGTCACACTGTGGGTTCCATTTCTATTCAAGAGCACATGCACCGTATGGTAAGAAAACATAAACAATTTAAATACTAATTTAGCCATTTACAAATACTTGCATTTATATTCTTTCTTCTGCTTTTGTAGTCCGAGCAGGAGGGCAGAGATCCTGGTGAGTTTCGTCTATTCAGGGCGACACACACTAGGAAGGACAGTCCTGGGTCAATACATGATCACGGAGGTTGGGGTAAGAAATTAGCTTTATATTTTATTTGTTTAATTTCTAAAATTTTATTCAGCTTTATATATTGATTCATTTATCATTGATTTTATAATTCAAATGCACGAGTCGAGGAGCTTCAGTCTCAGGCTTCGCAGGTCGACTCCACTGATGGGGGGTCGCCCGTCGAACTCTCACTAGAGGAGAGTTGACGTGTGTTTTTGGAGGCTGTTGGTGCCCAGCCGCGAGACCGTAGGGTCTATGGTTTGGGCACCATAGCTTCCAGATATTTTCCCCATCAGGGCTCCAGTTCGCATGGTTCTGGCGATATTCCTCCCGAGCAGTTAGACGACATCCAGAAATCTATCACGGAGGAATTCGCCAGGAGGTTCAGGATGAGCTTGTAGAGATGAGAGTGCGTCAGATGCAGGATTTAGTTTGTCTCATGTTGCAGGGTCCATTCCAGCCTTCGCAGCCTCCACAGCCGCCTGCAGATACATGATATATATTTTTCACTACTTGATGTATTTTTTTATTTTTTCTTTTGTATATGAAAATTTTAAATAATTAATAAAATAAATTTTTATCTATTTTTAAAAATTTTGTAATGATTGTTTTGGTCAATTGTATTAGCAATTACATTGTATTAGGAAGTTTAATTTATATTATTTTATTTTTTAAAATAAATAAATAAATTTACTTTAAAAATTAATTTCCTTTATTTTTTAAAAAATAAATTAATTAATTAGCGATGCTATTTTCCATCGCAATTAATTTAAAATAATTAAAAATTATTTTATTTTAATTTTTAAAAAAAATTAATTAATTAGCGATGCAATTGCGATAAGATTTTTCATCATAAATATTTTTTAAAAATTATTTTTAAAGTAGCGACGCATTTAGGCTGCGTCGCAATATTGCGATGCATTTAGGGGCGTCGCAATATATTGCGATGCATTTAGGGCGTCGCAGAGAGTCGCTGTTTAGCAACGCAATTGCGATAAATTAAAATTGCGACGAACATTTTAGCGACGCCTTTATTGCGTCGCTAATGCGTCGCTATAGCTTGTTTAGCGACGCATTAGCGATGCATTTTGACGTCACTATATTTTAATTTTTTTTGTAGTGAATACTATTTAGAAAGTGCCTTTACAAGAAGAAAAAGTTTTAAAAAAAACACTTTAGAAGAAGCAAGAAAAACCTAGATTTTAGTTCCTCTTCTCTTTCTAAAAATAAAATAAAATCAAAACACACTCTAACAAATATTTAATTTATACAATAGTATTAATATATCAATAAATACTAATATTAGATATATATGTGTATTATATTATATTATTGATGCATAAAATTGGTTTTTGCACCAACAAATGAGATTTCTTTGATACAAGCATGGTAGAGCACTTTTCTAGCTTGATAACCGCCTTCGTGCACCTAAAGAAGGGCGTGTTGGGGGAACCTAGAGTTTTCTTTTTTAAAAAAAAAGCTTATAGAGAATATGTCTAGGGCTAAGGCTTAAGCAGAGAGAAAGAAGAGAAATAGAGTTTCAAATAAGACAATATCTTGATAGAGATTGATTAGCCAATTTCCTTATAAAAGAAGGTCTACAGTCCTGATAAGACTTGAATAGGGTAACTATCACAAAGGGGCATCTTTCTTTAATTTATAATTTCTCTTTTCATATGGATATTTGATCGTGCTACACATATATCATCTTAGGAGTAGCCCGCTAAATTATCCTACACCAATTATATACTATAATGACGTAATATTTTAGTGCATCATATTATTCATATAATATAAATAATAATTTATAATATTATATAAAATATATTATAAATATATAGATAATATTATTATATATATTATATATCAAAAATAATAATGTAAATATACTAGAGAAAATTAGTAGGGCATTCTCTAGTTATGACACAATGCATCAAGTCTTTGGTGTAATGAAAAGTGAGTGAGAGTTACCTATGATATTTTTTGGAAATGATACTTCATATTTATGCCTAAATGAAATGAGAAGTAGGCAAAAATTTTCATATTTTAATAGATTAGTATGGATGAAAAAGTTAGTTAAAGAAAATAAGTTAGATTTAGAGCATGCTTGGTTCACCAATGGGATTGGATTAGGTTGGATTCCCAATCCAATCCCATGTTTAGAAGAGTAAAGACTCTATAGCAAACTATCATTAACCATAATCTCTACCTTTTTAGGTTGTATTTGGTGCATCGCCAGCAATTCTGAATGGTAATATAGACCTACAAAATAGATTACCACTTGATAGATTACCAGTAATGTTGATTACTGTGTTTGGTATATATAGGTAATGCAACAATAATATTAATTACTGTGTTTGGTATGACAAACAGATTACCAATCATATAACATCATATTTTTAAAATATTCTTAAATTAAATTAATTAAAAATTATATATTATATATTTGATTAAAAATTATATTTATAAATAATAATGTTTAAAAAAATTTATATTAATAAATGATATTCAAAGCGACTAGTAAGGATGCTAGAGTCCACCGATCAAAAGATTCATGATATGTCGTGGGGCCATTGAGCTACAGAGATCCACGGCTCGACTTTGTGGAAGAGGATGTGGCTCGGAACCTTCGACATAAATGGAGGTTCCAGCAAGGTCGGTAGAAGAAGATGCGAGTAGAGAGCGATCAAAAGAAAAAAATGATAATTTTGTTAAAAAGTAATTTATCAGATTACCATATCTTGTTAATGTAGATAACCACATCTTCTTGAGGTAATCTGTTACCCAGATTACCATTACAAGATAAATTACCATTCAAAATATGTATCAAATATGGTTATCTGGTAGGATCCATTTAAATTACATAGATTACCTACTACCAAATGCCCCTTTAGGTATCCCAAGATAGAAAAAATGAGATTGCCAATCCCATCCCTTTCTTTTGTTTTCAAATCCAATAGGATGGGTATGGCAGTATCGATGATCCAAATGTGCCCTTAGTACCTTGACATACAGAGTTATTGATAAGAAATTGTAACAACCTAGTCCCTCTTCCAAAAAGACTAGTTTGAACTGTATTCTTTAGGTTCCTCTACTCTAAATGTAGCTAAGATTTACTCATTGCAAAGTCACTTTACAATTAAACATACATCTTTGTAGGTGTTGACGCCAAACCACCATCCTTGAGCATCCGCGAGCGTCCGATCGCCTCCTCCAGCAAGCCCAGGATCCTCCGGCGAGCTCCTTGCTCCTGGGAGGCCTGCAAACAAGTCCCGGGGGCCGAAGATTCCGGGGGACCCTCCGACGCTCAAGTCAGTGCTCTGGGCAACAACCGTGAGCTTGAGGAAGCTCGAAAGAGAGAAGAAGAGAGATGCTTAGAGTCGTGCTCTCTGTGAGCAAGAATGAGCGTTTAAGAGTGTAGTGAGTTCTCAGTTCTTAGTTCTTAGTTCTTAGTTACTTGGTCGGGGGTCCCTCTTACCCATTTTATAGATGCTTAGAGCTTGCTAGCCTTGGGGCATGATCACTTGTCAGAGCATTGATGATGGGGGTAGCACAGTGGGGCTGGCCTCCATGTGATTTGTCAGAAGTATAGGCCATGTCCTGTCAAATGTGGGTGGCTGCATAGTTGTTGGGTCAAGTTCCATCAGAGTGGGTGGCTACTTGATTTGGATGGTTGCTGCAGACTGTTGCAGGCTTGCAAGGCATGGGCGGCCGTTACGACGCTGGCCAGATGTGTCTTCCACATCGCACGTCTGCTATCCTATGCGGACAGCGATGGAGCCAGGCACATGGACCCCATAATGTGGCTGCTGGGGAACTATTTGGGTGGTTGTTGAGGCCGATTGGCCGAGGCTGAAGCTGGCCGAGGTATATTGGCTAAGGCTGAGGCTGGCCGAGACTGAAGCTCACCGAGGTATATTGGCCGAGGCTGAGGCTGGCCGGGGCTGAAGCTGGCCGAGGTATATTGGCCGAGGCATATTGGCGAAGCTGAAGCTGGCCGAGGCTAAGGCTGGCCGAGGCTGAAGCTGGCCGAGGTATATTGGCGAGGCTGAAGCTAGCTGAGGTTGAGGCTGGCCGAGGCTGAAGCTGGCCGAGGTATATTGGCCGAGGCATATTGGCCGAGGCTGAGGCTGGCCGAGGCTAAAGAAGCTGGCCCGAGGTATATTGGCCGAGGCTGAAGCTGGCCGAGGCTGAAGCTGGCCGAGGTATATTGACCGAGGCTGAGGCTGTCCGAGGCTGAAGCTGGCCGAGGTATATTGGCTAAGGTTGAGGCTGGCGAGGCTGAAGCTGGCCGAGGTATGTTGGCCAAGGCTGAAGCTGGCCGAAAGAGGGCTGACTTAGGTGGCTAACTGGGAGTCCAACCTGAGTGCATCACCATTGCCCATGGGATTTACTGGCCCCATCAGATGCCCCCATACTCCTGAGCTTGTGCGATCGCGTGCCTTGCATCCGCCAAGCGAAAGGAGTGTAGAGCTCTTCATCTTTGCACTTGTCCTTTCATGCTTGCTTCAGTTCCGATTCCTTCCTAATGGAGAGATCTTTTTTCTTTTGCCTTGCTTTGGATAATTTCCATCCGCCCGTTGGCTAGCTGAGGGTAGCCATCAATCCTCTCCCAACGCAAGTCTGGAAGTGGATATCCATCAACTGTGAGTTGAAGAGTTGGCCTCTCCCAACTGTGAGTTGTCTTTGGGCTTCTTCTTGGATGGCTGAAAGTGACCAGCAATATGTTACAAGTATATAATTTGGATAAAGGTCTTACCCAGTTAGCCATTGGCCGTTAAGGTAGATTTAGAGCTGCTGAGGCTGCAATAATACCGTTGAGGCAGAGATAAAGCCGATGGGGCTGCAATAATGCCGCTAAGGCAGAGATAAAGCTTGAGGCTGCAATAATGCCGCTGAGATAGAGGAAGCCGTTGAGGCTGCAGTAATGCCGCTAAGGCAGAGGGAGCCGTTGAGGCTGCAATAATGCCGTGGAGGCAGAGAGAGCCGTTGAGGCTGCAATAATGCCGCGGAGGCAAAGATAAGCCGTTGAGGCTGAAATAAAATTGTCGAAGCAGAAATAGAGCCACGGGGGCTGAAATAAAATTGCCTCGAGTGTTTGTGTGCTGGTCCGGGAGGTGACTCGAGCGGGTATAAGCTGTTAGGGATTTGAACCGACTCGGGGGTTTCATGGCCGGCCCGAGTGGTATCCATTAGCCGCGGTGCCGCCGAGCTCCTTCGGAGCCATCTCGGGTGTTTGTGTGCTGGTCCGGGAGGTGACTCGAGCGGGTACATGTTGTTAGAGATTTGAACCGACTCGGGGGTTTCGTGGCTGGCCCGAGTGGTATCCGTTAGTCGCGATGCCGCCAAGTTCCTCTAGAACCGCCTCGGGTGTTTCGTGGCCGGCCCGAGGGGACTCGAGGTCGCTGGAACCATAGGTCTTGAACCGCCGGGAGGTTTCGGGCCGGTCTGGGGTGACCTTATGATCGTATGACCGTTGAGAGCCTTTTAAAAGGTTAATTATGTAGATTTCCTGTAATGCATTCAGACACTAATGAAAGGAAACTTTCTCAAAGTGTAGTGTACTTTCTTTTTGTTGAAGAAATTTGTCTCATTCTGCTTCGCTTGGGGGCTTCACATTTGTGGCGTTTGTTGATGAGTTTGGAGGGGCTCTTTACTGATAGCTTGAGCCTGCTCTTGCTGATGAGCCTCAGAGATATATGGTGGTGAGGCTCTCGCTGGATAGATCTCTCACCGGATGGATGGTGGATGGCTTGAGCAGCAAAGAGTGAGGGTGGCATGATGCTTCGCCTGGATGGCCCTAGATAGTGGTGACGATGGAGCAGAGACCAACCTCCTGCTGCTCAGCTCGTTGAGGGTGCCCCCCAGCGTTACTGGCGGAAGCCTCTTGGGTCTTTGTCATCACCATCACCATTATTTTCGTAGAGGGAATGAGGGCTTGTAGCTTAGTGTCGTAGAACTCTGCTCTCTCCCCTTCCTGGTGCTTGTTGATGCCAAACCACCGTCCTCGAGCGTCCGCGAGCATCCGGTCGCCTCCTCCAGCGAGCCTGGGATCCTCCGCGAGCTCCTTGCTCCTGGGGGCCTGCAAACAAGTCCCGGGGGCCGGAGATTCTGGCGGGACCCTCCGATGCTCAAGTCAGTGCTCTGGGCAACAGTCGTGAGCTTGAGGAAGCTCGAAAGAGAGAAGAAGAGAGAGGCTTAGAGTTGTGCTCTCTCTGAGCAAGAATGAGCGTTTAAGAGTGTAGTGAGTTCTCAGTTCTTAGTTCTTAGTTCTTAGTTCTTAGTTACCTGGTCGGGGTCCCTCTTACCCATTTTATAGATGCTTAGAGCTTGCTAGCCTTGGGGCATGATCACTTGTTAGAGCATTGATGATGGGGGTAGCACAGTGGGGCTGGCCTCCATGTGATTTGTCAGAAGTACATGCCATGTCCCGTCAAATGTAGGTGGCTGCATAGTTGGTGGGTCAAGTTCCGTCATAGTGTGTGGCCACTTGATTTGGATGGTTGCTGCAGACTGTTGCAGGCTTGCAGGGCATGGGCGGCCGTTATGGCGCTGGCCAGATGTGTCTCACACGTCGCACGTCTGCTATCCTATGCGGACAGCGATGGAACCAGGCACGTGGACCCCATAATGTGGCTGCTAGGGAACTTCTTGGGTGGTTGTTGAGGCCGATTGGGCGAGGCTGAAGCTGGCTGAGGTATATTGGCGAAGGCATATTGGCCAAGGTATATTGGTCGAGACTGAGGCTGGCCGAGGCTGAAGCTGGCCGAGGTATATTGGCCGAGGCTGAAGCTGGCCGAGGTATATTGACCGAGGCTGAGGCTGGTCGGGGCTGAAGCTGGCCGAGGTATATTGGCCGAGGCATATTGGCCGAAGCTGAAGCTGGAGGCTGAAGCTGGCCGAGGCTGAAGCTGACCGAGGCTGAAGCTGGCCGAGGTATATTGGCCGAGGCATATTGGCCGAGGCTGAGGCTGGCCGAGGCTGAAGNCGAGGCTGAGGCGGCCGAGGCTGAAGCTGGCCGAGGTATATTGGCCGAGGCTGAGGTTGGCCGAGGCTGAAGCTGGCCGAGGCTGAAGCTGGCCGAGGTATATTGACCGAGGCTGAGGCTGTCCGAGCTGAAGCTGGCCGAGGTATATTGGCTGAGGTTGAGGCTGGCGAGGCTGAAGCTGGCCGAGGTATGTTGGCCAAGGCTGAAGCTGGCCGAAAGAGGGCTGACTTAGGTGGCTAACTGGGAGTCCAACCTGAGTGCATCACCATTGCCCATGGGATTTACTGGCCCCATCAGATGCCCCCATACTCCTGAGCTTGTGCGATCGCGTGCCTTGCATCCGCCAAGCGAAAGGAGTGTAGAGCTTCATCTTTGCACTTGTCCTTTCATGCTTGCTTCAGTTCCATTCCTTCCTAATGGAGAGATCTTTTTTCTTTTGCCTTGCTTTGGATAATTTCCATCCGCCCGTTGGCTAGCTGAGGGTAGCCATCAATCCTCTCCCAACGCAGAGTCTGGAAGTGGATATCCATCAACTGAGTTGAAGAGTTGCCTCTCCCAACTGTGAGTTGTCTTTGGGCTTCTTCTTGGATGGCTGAAAGTGACCAGCAATATGTTACAAGTATATAATTTGGATAAAGGTCTACCAGTTAGCCATTGGCCGTTAAGGTAGATTTAGAGCTGCTGAGGCTGCAATAATACCGTTGAGGCAGAGATAAAGCCGATGGGGCTGTAATAATGCCGCTAAGGCAGAGATAAAGCCATTGAGGCTGCAATAATGCCATGAGATAGAGGGAGCCGTTGAGGCTGCAGTAATGCCGCTAAGGCAGAGGGAGCCGTTGAGCTGCAATAATGCCGTGGAGGCAGAGAGAGCCGTTGAGGCTGCAATAATGCCGCGGAGGCAAAGATAAGCCGTTGAGGCTGAAATAAAATTGTCGAAGCAGAAATAGAGCCACGGGGGCTGAAATAAAATTGCCTCGAGTGTTTGTGTGCTGGTCCGGGAGGTGACTCGAGCGGGTATAAGCTGTTAGGGATTTGAACCGACTCGGGGGTTTCATGGCCGGCCCGAGTGGTATCCATTAGCCGCGGTGCCGCCGAGCTCCTTCGGAGCCATCTCGGGTGTTTGTGTGCTGGTCCGGGAGGTGACTCGAGCGGGTACATGTTGTTAGAGATTTGAACCGACTCGGGGGTTTCGTGGCTGGCCCGAGTGGTATCCGTTAGTCGCGATGCCGCCAAGTTCCTCTAGAACCGCCTCGGGTGTTTCGTGGCCGGCCCGAGGGGTGACTCGAGGTCGCTGGAACCATAGGTCTTGAACCGCCGTGGAGGTTTCGTGGCCGGTCTGGGGGTGACCTTATGATCGTATGACCGTTGAGAGCCTTTTAAAAGGTTAATTATGTAGATTTCCTGTAATGCATTCTGAACTAATGAAAGGAAACTTTCTCAAAGTGTAGTGTACTTTCTTTTTGTTGAAGAAATTTGTCTCATTCTGCTTCGCTTGGGGGCTTCACATTTGTGGTTTGTTGATGAGTTTGGAGGGGCTCTTTACTGATAGCTTGAGCCTGCTCTTGCTGATGAGCCTCAGATAGATATGATGGTGGTGAGTCTCTCGCTGATAGATCTCTCACTGGATGGATGGTGGATGGCTTGAGCAGCAAAGAGTGAGGGTGGCATGATGCTTCGCCTGGATGGCCCGAGATAGTGGTGACGATGGAGCAGAGACCAACCTCCTGCTGCTCAGCTCGTTGAGGGTGCCCCAGCGTTACTGGCGGAAGCCTCTTGGGTCTTTGTCATCACCATCACCATTATTTTCGTAGAGGGAATAGGGCTTGTAGCTTAGTGTCGTCTGCTCTCTCCCCTTCCTGTGCGTCAATTGTTGATGCCAAACCACCGTCCTCGAGCGTCCGCGAGCATCCGGTCGCCTCCTCCAGCGAGCCTGGGATCCTCCGGAGCTCCTTGCTCCTGGGGGGCCTGCAAACAAGTCCCGGGGGCCGAAGATTCCGGCGAGGACCCTCCGATGCTCAAGTCAGTGCTCTGGGCAACAGTCGTGAGCTTGAGGAAGCTCGAAAGAGAGAAGAAGAGAGAGGCTTAGAGTTGTGCTCTCTCTGAGCAAGAATGAGCATTTAAGAGTGTAGTGAGTTCTCAGTTCTTAGTTCTTAGTTCTTAGTTCTTAGTTACCTGGTCGGGGTCCCTCTTACCCATTTTATAGATGCTTAGAGCTTGCTAGCCTTGGGGCATGATCACTTGTTAGAGCATTGATGATGGGGGTAGCACAGTGGGCTGGCCTCCATGTGATTTGTCAGAAGTACATGCCATGTCCCGTCAAATGTAGGTGGCTGCATAGTTGGTGGGTCAAGTTCCGTCAGAGTGTGTGGCCACTTGATTTGGATGGTTGCTGCAGACTGTTGCAGGCTTGCAGGGCATGGGTGGCCGTTATGGCGCTGGCCAGATGTGTCTCACACGTCGCACGTCTGCTATCCTATGCGAACAGCGATGGAACCAGGCACGTGGACCCCATAATGTGGCTGCTAGGGAACTGCTTGGGTGGTTGTTAAGGCCGATTGGGCGAGGCTGAAGCTGGCTGACGTATATTGGTGAAGGCATATTGGCCAAGGTATATTGGTCGAGGCTGAGGCTGGCCGAGGCTGAAGCTGGCCGAGGTATATTGGCCGAGGCTGAAGCTGGCTGAGGCTGAAGCTGACCGAGGCTGAAGCTGGCCGAGGTATATTGGCCGAGGCATATTGGCCGAGGCTAAGGCTGGCCGAGGCTGAAGCTGGCCGAGATATATTGGCCGAGGCTGAGGCTGGCCGAGATATATTGGCCGAGGCTGAGGTATATTGGCCGAGGCTAAGGCTGTCCGAGGCTGAAGTGGCCGAGGTATATTGACTGAGGCTGAGGCTGGCCGAGGCTGAAGCTGTGTTGGCCCAGATGGCAACCCAAGAGGGGGGGAATTGGGTTCTTAAAAAAATTTAATCTTTTAAAAACTATGTGCTTTGGAATAAATGAGATTAAGTGCAGGATAAATAATAAGCACAAATAAAGAGATAGAGCGAGAGAGTCAAAACACGGCAAACATAAGAATTTTATAGTGGTTCGGTGTATCTAACACCTACGTCCACTCCCAAGTATCACTTGGGTCCACACTATAATCTACTTGATTACAGCCGAGTTGTTTTATAAGCTCACAACTCAAAACTTGTTGTTTCCCCCCGGGATTACAACGAACCCAGCTGGTTTTCCGGGCTCACCAGTACAAAACCCAACCACAAGCTATCCTTAGCTTGTACCGAGGTATACCACCTCACTAATTCAATCCATTGGTTGAACTAGCCAAAAACTATGAAAAATAGAGTTTACAATATAAGACAGCTCCTTAAGTGAGCAAATATGCAATTAAATAAACAAGGGTAAGAAAAGCCTGTTTGAAGCGAATTTGATTTGAACTTTTCTTCTTTTCTTCTTTTCCTCTTCTCCTTTGAAATGAATCAGGCCTCAACTCAGATTCTTCACAAAGATTGCAGTTGAGAAGTTGGAAAATTAGGGCTTTTGCTTTCTTTCTTTTTTTCACTTGGAAAATCCTTTGATTTTGAACTTGAATGCCTTGGATTTCTCTTTGGACTCTCTTGGATTGGTTGATGTAAGCTATGAGTATTTCCTTTTGATTTCTCTCTCACGATTTTTGGATTTTTACAAAATATTTCCTTTTCCTTTTTCTATTTTTCCTCTCTATTCCTCTCTATCAAACAGACGGTTTTTCTTTTTTATAGATCTCCTTAATCCAAGTTTTAGGTGGAAAATATAGCCGTTGGAGATTTTGATTCTTCACACACAAAGAAAATAGCCGTTAGAGGTTAGGTGAAAAGAAATCTTACCGTTGAAGTACGTTCTGACAGATGAAAAATTTGTTCCTAAGTTGGAGTCAGCTCCAACTTTTCAGGTGTCGGCTCCAAGTTGGGTGTTCAAAAATAGTAAAGAAAAAGTTGTTGGGGAGTCGGCTCCGAGAAGGTAAGTGTCGGCTCGTTGCTTTCGGGAGTCGGCTCCGGAAATTGTAAGTGTCGGCTCCAGAAATGTCCATAAAACACGCTCTCTGTTCTCAGGTTAGAGTCGGCTCCAGAAACTCATGTGTCGGCTCCCAAAATCTCAGGTGTCGGCTCTGAATTCTAGGTGTCGGCTCCAGAAACTGAAACAGAATGCACTTCTCTGTATCTCAGGTTGGAGTCGGCTCCGAAACCTTGGGTGTCGACTCCAAGCCGTGCCAAAATCCCAGAAACCTTCTGATACACCTTGGGGTCGGCTCCTGACTAGTTGGGTGTTGACTCCATGCTTTGAACTTTGAAAGTTTCTTTAAAACATTGATTCAAAACATGTTTCTTTATCCATTTTGATTGATCAAACATTTTTAATCCCTGAAACACTTGTTAAATCTATTAGAAACAAAATGAATATACTCATGTCTTTAATTAATCATCAAAATCAATAATTGGGTCAACAATCTCCCCCTTTTTGATGATTATAAAAATACTGAGTATATGCATGATTAAACATTAAGATTTTCAAATCAAATATCTCAATTATTTATTCTCACAGGTAAGCTCCCCATGAATGAGGTAGCTCCCCCTATAATACTCAATTTAACATCTATTCTTTTCCTTTTAATAGTAAACTTTTAATGTTTGATAACAATTTTAACATCTATTCATCCTTTCAATGCATATATGGCAATTAATTAAGCTTAATTGTTCCAATGCGCTTAATTGTTCCAATGCATCTACAAATATGCAATTAAATACTCTTCCCTTTTATAACTTTCAATGCATATGACTATCAATAACTTCTCCCCCTTTTTTGTAATCAACAAAAAAGTTATGAAGTTTTAAGTGAAATGACAAAATTGATAGATGCTTCAAAGATCAAATGACATTCATTAAGTATCAAATAAGTTCAGTACATCATAATGTCAAACATTACATTATATTGCAAAAAGAAACTTCATTACATCAAAACTTCATTACATTAGAACTTTAATAAAAAGTAGATCAACATCAAACTAGACTAAATAACATCAAAGAAACTTCATTATAATATAATCAAAAGTTAGTTCTAATGAGTCTTTGCAAATATTCTAATATTCTTGCCATTCCTTCACTCTGAGTTCTTACAAATTATTTGTCTTCTATCAACAAATGCACATGCAGTCATAATTTTGTCCTGAAGCTCAGCATTGCATCTGGAATAAGTCTCTGAGTCTCCACCAATATCTTTAAGTTCTTCAAAAATGTTCTTGAGATTATTCTTTAAGGATTCAGCGGAGGCTCCAAGTGTAGACCCAATTTTGCCAATTCTCTCATCCAAAGAATAGAGGGTCTCTCTCAGGTTCATATATTGGCTATCTAGCTCAGATTTTATCTCTTCCTTGTGAGTAGCAAAAATACTTCTAAGCTGTTCTAACTGAATATCGGAAAAACCAATAGATGACTGATCAAAAGTAGAAGGAATCGGTGGAGCTGGAGGTACATTCTGACTGGGCTCTGGTGAGCTGTGTCTCACAGATGGTCCTGCCTCAGAAGGTCCAGGCACATTAGTCTCAGCAACCCTGTCTCCAGTATGATCTTTTCTCTCCTATTTTCCATCCACTTTCACAAATCTCATCCTGTGCACAGTGGCTAAGCTATAGTAGTCAGTGTGCCTAAGGTTCTTCGATGGCTCATTCTCAGAAATAGCTACTCCTTGATTTCTAAAAACCAAGGTTAGGATCATCCCATAAGGCAGTGAAGATCTTCTCTTGCCCCCGGCCTCAGCCATATACCATATCATCATTCCAGCAAGATTTATTGGCTGACCCGTCAAGATACTTTCCATGACTACAATGTCTCGCTCTGAGACATACTCAAAACGGCCAGTCTTGGGAAATAGAATCCTACTGCAGATGTTATGCAACAGCCTAAGCTCAAGTGGCAATTGGTTTGCCCTAACCTCTTCAAATTCATTTATTTCTCTTCCTAACATTCTTGATAAAGCAGCTGATCTCTCACTGTGAATGTTTGCAACAAATCCAGTGACAGGAATACTTAACAGATTTCCTAAAATTTGAAAAGTAAGATGAATTCTCTTTCCTCTTACTGAACTAACAATTCCACCATCTCCTCTATATAAATTCAGGTAAAATTCTTTAACAAGAGCTGGATAAGTAGGAACATCCAAAGAACAAACTTTATCCCAGCCGAGTTCTTTAATCTGTCTACCAATGTCAAAACCCTCGGCTTCAAAGAAATCAAAATCTACTTTCCTACCTATGGTAATAACTCGCCCAGCAAGGGTATCTACCTGTGGAGAGGAGGGGCCAGGATTATCTGAGGAGTTGACAAAAATCATCACTTGGAGTAGGTTCTCGGACGGGATGCCTAGCCGTACGCTTTCTTGTAGCAATGGAGCATCAAAGACTGATCCCCTACGCTTAGGTGCCATAGAAATCTTAGAGAATGATTGATTTGAAGAGTATTTGGCTTTGGAAAGATTGGAGAGGGTTTGGAGAAGATTTGGAGAGGGTTTGGAGAAGATAAAAATCGAGAAGGTGTCGACTCTGCCCTAATAAAGTCAATTTGGGTTCACCAGGTGTCGACTCCCGCAAAATCGGGTGTCGACTCCAAGTCGCTAACATAGTTAGCGCCCGAACTGGAGTCGGCTCCACTTAAGCGGGTGTCGGCTCCAAGGTCAAAGACCGAGAGCGACACAGAAGAGGTGTCGACTCCACTGACAGTTTCAGAGAAAATAAATGAGTTTCAAACAGCCGAAACTTGTCAAAATAAGGTCAATAATTTTTTTAAAAAAATCTTTGGAATGTGAGGAATCAAATTGCTCAAATGACTAGATAAATTGTCCTTAAAATTATGAAAGGAATCTCAAGAAATTGATAGAAAACTAGATAATCATTCCTTAGGGGTTTCAAAGTCATTCCAAAGGATCAAAAATTCCTAATTCACCTCTAAGATAACAAAATCTCTCTTCACTCAAAGGTTTTGTAAATATGTCAGCTAATTGTTCTTCAGTACTAACATAATCAAGGCAAATTTCATTGTTAGCTACATGTTCTCTTATAAAATGATATCTAATTTCAATGTGTTTAGTCCTTGAATGTTGGATTGGATTCTTAGTTAAATTGATTGCACTTGTATTATCACATCTAATAGGAGTTTTATCAAGTGTTATGCCATAATCTTTAAGTTGTCGCTTAATCCAAAGGATTTGAGTATAGCAACTTCCAGCTGCAACATATTCTGCTTCAGCAGTAGATAATGCAACCGAATTTTGCTTTTTGCTAAACCAAGAGATTAAGTTACTTCCTAAGAATTAACATATACCACTCGTACTTTTTCTATCTAGTTTACATCCAGCATAGTCAGAATCAGAATATGCAATTAAGTTTAGTGTTGAGTCTCTAGAATACCATAATCCTACATTTTTAGTTCCACTTAGATATCTTAAAATTCTTTTCACAGCAATTAAGTGAGATTCTTTAGGTTCTGATTGAAATCTAGCACATAGACAAATAGCAAACATGATATCTGGTCTACTTGCTGTTAAGTACAGTAGAGATCCGATCATACCTCTATAGTATTTTTGATCTACCTTCTTACCATCTTCATCTTTGTCTAATTTGCATGAAGGACTCATAGGTGTTCCAAGGGGTTTGACTGATTCCATTCCAAACTTTTGAGAAGTTCCTTTGTGTACTTTGTTTGGTTGATGAAAATCCCCTCTTTACTTTGCTTGATTTGAAGTCCTAGGAAGAAGTTGAGTTCTCCATCATGCTCATTTCGAATTCACCCTGCATTAACTTAGCAAATTCTTGACACAAGAGATTGTTAGTAGCACCGAATACAATATCATCTACATATATTTACTACTAATAAGTCTTTGTCTTTCCTTTTCAAAAATAAGGTTTTATCTACATTTCCTCTAGTAAAATCATTTTCAATTAGAAATTTGCTTAACCTATCATACCAAGCTCTAGGTGCTTGTTTTAAACCATATAGTGCTTTGTGCAATTTAAAAACATGATTTGAAAATTTATGATCTTCAAAACCAGGTGGTTATTCCACAAATACTTTCTCATTTATAAAACCATTTAAAAATGCACTTTTAACATCCATTTGAAATAAGTTTATGTTCATATGATATGCAAATGCAAGTAGTAATCTAATTGCTTCTAATCTAGCTACAGGTGCAAAAGTTTCATCAAAATCAATTCTTCTTCTTGATTATATCCTTTTGCAACTAATCTAGCTTTATTTCTAATTACTATGTCATTTTCATCCAATTTATTTCTAAATACCCATTTAGATCCTATAACTGAATGACCTTTAGGTCTATCAACTAAGGACCATACATTATTCCTAGTGAATTGATTTAATTCTTCTTGCATAGCTAGCATCCAATTACTATCTTTTTCAGCTTCTTCAACAGTTTTAGGTTCAATTTGAGATACAAATGCAAGATAATTATTGATATTCCTCATAGATGACCTAGTTCTTACTCCTTGAGATGGATCACCAATAATCAATTCCTTTGGATGACCATAGGCATATCTCCAATCTCTAGGAAGATCTACTTTATTATGATTAGTATCAATATCATCAATCCTAGGTGAATCATCATCTTTAGCTTCTTGTTCATGATCTGAAGATACATCTATATTTAATTTTTTAATATCTCTTTCTAGTATATTTGTATCTTCCTCATCATCAAATTTTTCTGAACTTAATGCTAAAGACTCATAAAAAACTATATGAATGGATTCTTCTACAATTAAGGATTTCTTGTTAAATATTGTATAGGCTTTACTAGTTGTTGAATATCCTAAGAATATGCCTTCATCAGATTTTGCATCAAATTTTCAAGATTATCTTTTCCATTATTATGAATAAAACATTTATAGTCAAATACATGAAAATAACCTATCTTTGGTTTTCTATTATTCCATAATTCATAAGGTGTTTTATTAAGGATTGGCCTAATCAGGGCTCTATTAAGAATGTAACATGACGTGTTTATAGCTTCCGCCCAGAAGTACTTTGGGAGTTGGCTTTTACATAGCATGGTACGTGCCATGTCTTCTAAAGTCCTATTTTTTTTTCTACAACTCCATTTTGTTGTGGTGTTCTATGTGCAGAAAAATTATGATGAATGCCATGTTCTGTGCAGAAATTTTCAAATAAGTGATTTTTAAATTCTATGCCATGATCACTTCTAAGAGACACTATAGTGTTGTTTTTCTCATTAGTGACTTTCTTGAAAAATTTCAAAAATATTGAAAAAGTCTCATCCTTATGAGCCAGAAACAATGCCCAAGTGTATCTAGAATAATCATCTACTATCACAAGACCATATTTCTTTCCTCCTAGACTAGTGGTTCTAGTAGGTCCAAAAAGGTCCATATGAAGTAATTCTAATGGCCTAGAAGTGGAAACTACATTTTTTGATTTGAAAGAGTTTCTGGTTTGTTTGCCTAATTGACATGCATCATAAATTCTATTATTTTCAAAATCTATCTTTGGAAGATCTTTAACTAAATCCATTTTAATTAATTTTGAAATTAGGTGTGTGCTTGCATGACCTAATCTACGATGTCATAACCATCCAATCTCATTAGCATTAGCATTGTTAGCTACTAAGCAATGATTATTAGTAGACAAATTGTCTAAATCAATTAAGTATACATTGTCATTTCTATTACCAATAAATACAATGCTATTGTCAATGAGATTAGAAATAGTGCAGATAGAAGCTTCAAATAAAACTTTGAAACCTTTATCACAAATTAGCTAATACTAATTAAATTATACTTTAAGCCATCTACATATAAACCATTTTCTATAAAAGTAAAGGGAGTTATCTGAATTTTACCAAATCCCATAATTTGGTCTTTACCATTGCCTCTAAATGTGACAACTCCTCCTCTTTTATCTTCAAGGGTGATGAATTGCTCCTTGTCACCCGTCATGTGCCTTGAGCAGCTGCTATCAAGATACCACTTTTGTTTTGATCTTTTGGCTGCAAGACACTCCTGCAAGGTAATCAAACTTTCTGTTTAGGTACCCAAGCTTTCTTGGGTCCTTCATGGTTAGTAGCAACAAAGATTGTTCCTTTCGGAACCCATATTTTCTTTCCATTAATACTTAAATTCTTATTAAGTTTTCTAAGATTGCATTCATAGGCTTTATGTCCTTTCTTGTTACAGCGATAACATGAAAAATCATTCTTATCCTGTTCTTTTCTAAAGAAGTTTTTAACATACTTTTGTTTCTTATTAGGTCTATACCCTAATCCAGCCTTATCAAATACAGCTCTTTGATTACTTAATAGCAAATTAAGTTTTTCAGAGCTATATGTAAATTTATCAACTATATTCTATATTTATCAACTTCTCTCTTTAAATTAACATTTTCATTAGAAATTAACTCTTTATCTTTAGCAAATTTTTATTTTCAGATTTTAGTTTTTCAACTTCCTGAGTTAGTTTATCCTTCTCTTTGGCAAGATTTAAATTATCATTTTTAAAAGATTTGTTCTTCTTTTTCAAAGCTTTAAAATCACTAACTAATTCATTAAATGCATCATATAATTCTTCAAAAGTAAAATTATCACAAGGTATTTCAGAACTTACCTCATTATCGTCATTTTCCATAAAGCAAATTTTTGCAACTTCCTTTTGTTCCTCCTCGGATGAGGATTCATCACTTTTACTCCATGTTACAACATATGCCTTTTTCTTCTTCTTATGCCCCTTTTTCAGTTGAGGACAATCATATCTAAAGTACCTCGGTTTCTTACATTCATAACATATGAGGGGGTCTTTCTCTTTTTCTTTATCCTTGTCCTTCTCTTTTTCTTTTTCTCCTTCATTTTTGTTCCATATCTTTTCTTATGGAAGGGTCTCCTTCTTTGCATAAATTTCTTAAATTTCCTAGTAAAGAGAGCTGTCTCATCATCTTCCTCTTCTTCCTCACTGCTGCTTATCTCTTTTTCTGCAGCTTTAAGGGCAATTATTTTCTTCTTTTTGACTTCCTCCTCTTGATGTTGCTTCATGGTCAGTTCATGGGTCATCAACGATCCAAGTAGCTCCTCCAAAGGTAAGGTATTGAGGTCCTTGGCTTCTTAGATAGCAGTTACCTTTGCTTCCCATGTCTTTGGAAGAGCCTAAGAATTTTATGAACTAATTCAGAGTTAGTGTAGGTCTTGCCAAGACTTTTTAGACCATTTACAATATCAGTAAATCTAGTGTACATGCATGTGATGGTTTCATTTTGTTCCATGCTAAACAATTCATACTTGTGCACTAGAATATTGATTTTATATTCTTTAACTTGATTAGTACCCTCATGGGTAACTTCTAATCTATCCCAAATTTCTTCTGTGAAAATACATGTAGAAATTCTATTGAACTCATTAGCATCTAAAGCACAATATAAAACATTCATAGCTTTTGCATTAAGCTGAGTCATTTTCCTATCGTTCTCATTTCAATCACTTTTAGGTTTAGGAACTATTGAACCATCTACCAAGTGTGTGGGTGTGCTTGGTCCATTAGTGATTATACTCTAAAGTTCATAGTCTAAAGCTTGAATAAAAATTTTCATTCTAGCTTTCTAATAAGAATAATTCGAACCATTAAACAAAGGAGGTCTATTAGTAGAATGACCTTCAGCAAATGAAGATCCAGCTTGAGCTGCCATTTGGATCTTTAGCTCTAGATCGTGTGATCAAATAAACAATGAGCACTTGCTCTGATACCAATTGTTGGCCCAGATGGCAACCCAAGAGGGGGGGGGGGTGAATTGGGTTCTTAAAAAAATTTAATCTTTTAAAAACTATGTACTTTGGAATAACTAGATTAAGTGTAGGATAAATAATAAGCACAAATAAAGAGATAGAGCGAGAGAGTCAAAACACAGCAAACACAAGAATTTTATAGTGGTTCGGTGTATCTAACACCTACGTCCACTCCCAAGTATCACTTGGGTCCACACTATAATCTACTTGATTACAGCCGAGTTGTTTTACAAGCTCACAACTCAAAACTCATTGTTTTCCCCCAGGATTACAATGAACCCAGCTGGTTTTCCGGGCTCACCAGCATAAAACCCAACCACAAGCTATCCTTAGCTTGTACCAAGGTATACCACCTCCACTAATTCAATCCCTTGGTTAAACTAGCCAACAACTATAAAAAATAGAGTTTATAATATAAGATATCTCCTTAAGTGAGCAAATATGCAATTAAATAAACAAGGGTAAGAAAAGCATGTTTGAAGCGAATTTGATTTGAGCATTTCTTCTTTTCTTCTTTTCCTCTTCTCCTTTGAAATGTTGAATCAGGCCTCAGCTTAGATTCTTCACAAAGATTGCAGTTGAGAAGTTGGGAAAATCAGGGCTTTTGCTTTCTTTTTCTTCACTTGGAAAATCCTTCGATTTTGAACTTGAATGCCTTGGATTTCTCTTTGGGCTCTTTTGGATTGGTTGATGTAAGCTCTGAGTCTTTCCTTTTGATTTCTCTCTTACGATTTTTGGATTTTTCACAAAATATTTCCTTTTCCTTTTTCTATTTCTCCTCTCTCTATTCCTCTCTATCAAGCGGACGTTTTTTCTCCCTTTTTATATATCTCCTTAATCCAAGTTTTAGGTGGGAAATATAGCCGTTGGAGATGTTTCGATTCTTCTACACACAAAGAAAATAGCAGTTAGAGGTTAGGTGAAAAGAAATCTTACCGTTGAAGTACGTTCTAACAGATAAAAAAATCTTTCTTGACAGGTTGGAGTCGGCTCTAATATTTCAGGTGTCGGCTCCAAGTCGGGTATTCAAAAATAGTAAAGAAAAAGTTGTTGAGGAGTCGGCTCCGAGAAAGGTAAGTGTCGGCTCGTCACTTTCGAGAGTCGGCTCCGGAAACTGTAAGTGTCGGCTCCAGAAATGTCCATAAAATACGCTCTCTGTTATCAGGTTAGAGTCGGCTCCAGAAACTCAGGTGTCGGCTCCTGAAATCTCAGGTGTCGGCTCTCGAATTCTAGGTGTCGGCTCCAGAAACTAAAACAGAATGTACTTTTCTGTATCTCAGATTGGAGTCGGCTCCGAAACCTTGGGTGTCGACTCCAGGCCATGCCAAAATCCCAGAAACCTTCTGATACGCCTTGGGGTCGGCTCCTGACTAGTTGGGTGTCGACTCCAGGCTCTGAACTTTGAAAGTTTCTTTAAAACATTGATTCAAAACATGTTTCTTTATCCATTTTGATTGATCAAACATTTTTAATCCCTGAAACACTTGTTAAATCTATTAGAAATAAAATGAATATACTCATATCTTTTATTAATCATCAAAATCAATAATTGGGTCAACAAGTTGGCTGAGGTATGTTGGCCGAGGCTGAAGCTGGCCGAAAGAGGGCTGACTTAGGTGGCTAATTGGGAGTCCAACCTGAGTGCATCACCATTGCCCATGGGATTTACTGGCCCCATCAGTAGGCTTTCCCATACTCCTATTTAAATTCATCCTTGCCAGGTTTGGAGTTTAAATCTTGATCCAGTTAAAACACAAACACCATGATTATAATATGGTTTGTCCTCAAAGAGTTTATTTATAGTGTCTCTTAGCCTATATAGCCATGGGCTACATTTATTTCGATACCATTATGTAATAATTCAAAACCTTTGCTTAGTAGATTAGCTACGAAGATAGTTCCTTGACTTTGTATTTACATCTAAGATTTACTCAATATTTAACTAATTTAGGACTAAAATATATGCTAACATATATTTTTATAAAAATAAATAGAACTAATAGATATAATGCCTAAAAGGAGAATAAACATAGCTTGATTGCAAGAAATTAATCAAATAAAAGAAAGAATAACAAAAGTTGGTGAGATAGGTTATAAATTTTGGAATATAAAAATAATATGAATAAAAATAGAATAGAAAATATTATGCATAAGGGTTTAAAAGATGAGGTTATAAATATTAGGAAAGTTGGAGATAATATAATCTTGATTAAATTAGTATTAGGAAAGGAGTATAAATATATTTAGCATTTTTTTTAAAAAAAAAGGATTAGATGATATCATGCAACATAGGACATGGATGGATTAGATGATATCATACATCAAATAGATTTCTTCTTAATCAAACATATTGATCCAATTTTATATAAAGATTGTAAAATTATATTGGTTGAGAGTTTAATCATTTAGTATAAATTATGGTTTGGACATAGGCATTAAGAAGTGGAAAAAATAACTCAAGAATATAAAAACTTGAGGACTAGATAGCAAAGTTTGAAAGTAGAATAATAAATAATTTTAAAGGATAGAATGCTTAAGGATATAAAAATTGACATCATATGATAAGTGATGATTGTCTATATTTTATATAAGTACTACAAAAATTAAAGAAAAAAGAAACTATTTGATAAAGAATCTTAGAATTAAGTAAGCAAGTTTCATGAATAATTAAGGAAAAGAAGAGAATATCATAGGAAATTAATTAAATATAGGAGTAGTGAAATGTCTGAAAAGATGAAAAAGAAAAATAGTTATCCCCAATAGAATTCTTATTGTAATTTGAAAGTACTAGATAATATAGAAGCAATTTGAATGACGAATTTGTTTAATAAAATTTAAAGATTAAAAGGATAACTAATTAATGAAAAAATAATAATATAGTATCGATTTATAATAATAAGAATGGTATTACTATTTTTTCATTAACATAATATTAAATTTAGGAGCTATACTATAAAACTTTTGGAGAGGATGATCAAACATAAAAATGTGATGCAAAAATATTAGTAAACCAAATTAGTTTTATGCCAAGTAAGTTGGTTATAGAAGCTTATTTTCTCTTTAAAAGATTGATTGATAAGAATAAAAAAATATTTTTATATAATTTATATTGATTTTAAAAGAAAAGCATACGATAGTCTTTAAAAAAATCTTATAATGAATATGATTTAAGAAAGAAGTTTTCACGATATATATTAATGTAATCAAGAATATATAAATGAAGTAATGATTAATGTGAAAAATATTAATAACCAATAGATTTATAGCAAGAAATAACTTTAAGTATGATTTTTATATTATCTATGAATGAGTTTACTAGATACACTCAGAAATTACTTTTCGAAAGTGCCACTTCGAATGACGCTTTTATACCGGATCATTCAGTCTTTGTTGGCGCTTTTCAGCGCTGATGTGGCATTGAGAATGGAGTGAAAAAATTATTTAAAATGATATTTTTTTATTTTAATATTATTTTTGCAAAAACTTTTTGTTCCGTGCTATTGTTGTTAGCTCGAGCGTCTCTAGCATCCTGGCATGGATGAGAATATGGTGGTCTCTCTTACGATGGTCACAATTGCATTAACTGTACTGACTTCATTTTCAATTACATAAAAGCTAACCCACAATGTGCAGTGTAGGGCGGTAGATTCTTCACTTTCAGAACACCTTCACATTATAATCCTCCATTATGATGGCATATTATAAGAGTAAGAAATTGGACTTTAATTCAGAAGTGATCATAACATTTGAATCTAATTTGAAAGGACAAAACTCAAGGGGAGATGGTAAGGTATTTGCCATCAAGTTCTCCATCTAATAACATAGATATTTGCTATTGTTGCTGCCGGGATCCGTCCTCCGACTCGGACGTGGTCGATCTCCTGGTCTGGGCTTCCTCCTGGGCGGACCTGCATAGAAGTCCTCGTGCGAGAGCATTGGGGGTGGCCCTTCGTAGAAGACCCTCCGACGCTCAAGTCAGTGGGGGGATCGGTGATCAACAGAAAATGGGGAGGTGGATCTCTCCGAGGAGTCTCTCCAGGGGCGGCCGATCGGGAGCTCTAGGGGAGCGACGACGAGTAGCGGGGGGAGAGTCAGAGAGTGAGAGTGAGCCAGGAGCAGTGAGCCCATACCTGAGAGAATCTGGAGGTGTCGTATTTATAGGCAATCACCTGGATCTTGGACGCTTTCTGAAAGGTTCGAAGGTTGTTAGGATACGGGAATGAATTGAATCAGTCCGTTGCAAGGCCGGTGGGATCCGTATCTCGTTCATTGAGGGATCGACGGCTAGGAGAGCTCTTTGATGGCCCAAGATCTGATAGATGCGTAGGTCCCGGGTGGTTATATTAGGTCCTAGACAACTCTCCAATATGATTCTCTGTTTGGGATTCTGTTACGATAGGTCTAGGCTCTCCCACGTTAGGTTCCGTGGAGGTGAGTATAGGATCATGGATCGCTCAGTGAGGTCGGGCTGTAGGTAGTTCGGGAAAAGCGAGCCGTGGGAGGCCCAGGGGAGCCGAGCTATGGAAGCCCGGAGGAAGCCGAACCACGGGAGGCTCGAAAAAACCAAGCTATGGGAAGCTCGGGGAAGCCGAGCTATGGAAGCCCGGAGGAAGCCGAACCACGGGAGGCTCGGGAAACCGAGCTATGGGAAGCTCGGAGAGGCCGAGCTATGGAAGCCCAGAGGGAACCGAGCTATGGAAGCCCGGAGGAAGCCGAACCATGGGAGGCTTGGGGAAATCGAGCTATGGAAAGCTCGAGGAGGCGCACAGCCTGACGGACCATATTAGTTTAGCTTATTCCTCGGGGGCATATCATAGCTAGCGGAGGGATGGGGTCGATCCCAGTCCCCTTGCACGATTATCAATGCAATAATGATTCTATTCCCCAACACATGCCCCCCACTTCCTAGTTCAAAACGTAGGTTTGGGCATAGGGAGTATAGGCCTAGGTGGCGCGATCTGCACTTGGGGATGCGCATTTGATTGCCTGCGCAATGATGCCCTAATTAATGCTATGGGGCCATCTTGCCTTTCCGAGGCGGATCTGTCATTCCTTAGGGGCGAAGGTAATGGCTGGGGAAATGCCACGTGGGAAATCACAACTTTCACGGCGCTCGTAGCGACAGTTCCGGACGCCTAGGTTGGGGCGTCTCATCCTTACCTTGAGGCAGTTTCGATTGGATAAACGGAGTCGTAGCGGCGCAATCTTTAGTTATAGTGCCTCTTTCATTCTCCTTTGAAGAACTTCGTCTTCCTGCTCTCGTTGCGATTCTGCTTAGCGTCTGTTGCAATTGAAGACATGGTGAGCCCAAGCGACCAGGCTTCGGAGGTGACCCTGGCGGACCTGGAACGGATGCGTCATTTGTACAAGATCCCCTAGGATGTCGTCTTGTTGGTCCCGACGGCTGAGGATAGAGTGACATCGGGGTTAGAGGATGGAGCGTTCTGCTATGAGGAAAGCTTGAGGGCAGGCCTCCGGTTCCCCCTCCATTCGTTGGTGCGGAGGTGATGAAGTTCTACAACATATGTTTCACCATGGTGGCCCCTAACAGTTGGCGCAACCTTATCGGGTTCATCTCGTTGTGCAAACACCTTGGGGTGACCGCGACCCTCTTACTATTCAGGGTGTGCTTCAATCTGGTCTCCGGGAGGGCCTCAGAATGGCCTTACATCGGTCCCCGCAGATCCTTCAAGATGATCTCGGACAACCCGTCATCGATAAAGGAGTGGAAGTCGCGGTTCTTCATAGTCGAGGGGAATATTGGTTTGGATTTCCTCGGGTGTGGGGGCAGTATGTGAAGGATCCGAAGGCGCACCCAGAATTAACTGATTCGGAGAAAAGGGATTTGGTTGTGTTGCGCAGCAGTCAGGCGCTCCCAGCCAGCGTTCTCTTATCGGAGGATGCTCTCTTTGCGGCCGGCTTGAGCCCTGTCGATCCTCGCGGTGAGTATTACCCCGTAGTTGATGTTTTAGCATGGTTCCGCCTTCGATTTTTGTATAAACTGACTGGTGAATCATATCGCCCCTGCAGCCGAAAGGTCGGCGCTTGCAGACCAGCTAAGGGAGGAGCTGGGCAAGCGCCGCAGGAGATCCGGTTCCAGTAGCAAGCGACGGCCTGAGAAGAGGTCTCGCCCTTCCGGCTCCCGCTCCAGGGGGATCAGGGGGGACGGCGACAGCCGGTGCTCTTTGTCCGCGGGCTGAAACTACTGAGGGTCTGGCAGGGCGCGATCTTCCGGCGTCGGAGGAGGGTTTGTCGAGGGGCGAAGACCGGGAAGTCGCGAGGGTTTCAGAGGAGGCTGCTGAGGTTTCCTCCCCCCCGTCGTCGTTTTGTCCGATGACGGCGAAGGGGAAACCGGTTGGCCTGGGGGTTCCCGCATACGAGGCGGCTCGGTCTCCCTCATTGGAGGCCAGTGGCTCGGCGAGGTCACAGGAGGAGGTGGGGGCGACCCCCTCCATCGAGGTAGGAGGAAAGGTTGCGGCTGCTGAGGTTCGGCCTGGATCGCCGGTAGGGGAGCCAGCGGCGACGAGGAGATGGCCGAACCCGCCGAACCAACGACTGAAGCTCGCGGGGGGCTTTCTGGTGAAGGGCCCTCCACCGAGGAACAAGGGGTCCCGGGGGAGCAGAAGTTTCTGAAGGGCCTTCCACGGACAGGGAAATCTTTGAAGAGTCGGGAGCAGAAGGAGAAGAGGAAGAAGAAGAAGGAGGAGAAGGAGGGGAGCCGGCGAGCAAAGGGGGTGCTTCGGCCGAAGCTCTCCTCATTGGAGCCGACGTCCGAGGCATCCCAAGCGAGGGCCCTAGCGGCGGAAGCCAAATTTTTGAGAAGTTCATGGGTTGCGGAGTTCTGGATGGCTCCCTGGGAGCAGACTTCCACTCATGCGACCCGGAAGTGAGCGCCAGGTTCTCCGCTCTAATATGGTCCGCGTTCCAAGGAGAGGAGGGTTCTTCAGTAGGAGAGGGTCATCCGGAAGACCTTGTCGAGGTGGCCTTCCATCGTGCTAGGGTGCCAAATGAGGCTTTCCTTCTCCCCGAGATCGATGACTTTGCCCTTACAAGGATCGCGACAGATTATGCGTCTCGGGTAAGTTGTCACACCAAAGTCGGGTCTCTGGTCAGTTAGTTCGACTATCTTTTATGCATGTCACCCTTTTCTTCGCAGAGTGCCTTGATCATGAGGGCTGAAATGGCGCTGCATCTGGTAGTTGGAGCTTGGGCTCGGGCCCGCTACGAGGCCGATCACTTCAAGGAGAGGGCGGATTCGACCGACAAACTCTCTCGGGCCCTGGTGGCCCTTCAAAGGGAGCTCGGGAGGCTCGCAGAATTCTTGCAGTTGAGAGGGAGAGAGCTCCCCGACTCGCTGCACAGGTCGGTGAGCTCCAGCGGAGCTTGGGGAGGCCAACAAGATTCTCGCGGTCGAGAGGGAAAGAGCCTCTCAACTCACCGTACAAATTGGCGAGCTCCAAGGCTTCCGCGAGCAATCCGAGAAGGCTAGTCTGGAGCTTTCTCAGGCCAGAGCGGAGTATGAAGGCAAGGTTAAGTCCATGCAACTATACTTTGATAAGAGGTGGGACCAGCTGAAGGCTAACCACGCTGAAGATAAGGCCAGCTGGAGCAAAAAGTTCGAGGAGGAGAGCGCAAATGTCGGCGGCAGAAGGACCACCTCAACCGCCTAAGCAAGGAGCTTGCCGATACTCAGGATCGGCTAAAGTGGTCGGACGAGCGAGCTGCCCGACTATCTGATGAGGTCGACTTTGCTCGTCAGGAAGTCGGAGATACCCAGGCCCGGGTGGACGAACTAAAGGAGAGCCTTCGCCAGAACCAGTCGGCCAAGTCCAGGGCTCTCAACAGGGTCCACGTGTTGGAGGGTGAGTTAGCGCGACGGGAGGAGCAGGTATGGCGCTATTGGTTCCTCTCGTTTTGATCTTTCGATTTTCGCTTTACTCGGCCTTTTGTCCGCAGACGCGCAAGATGGGGCAGGAATTCCAGGGACGGTTAGTGGCGTTCGGAGAGGAGGCGGCTTCGAGGCACCGAAGGATCTCCGAACTGGAGAAGCAATTAGCCGAGGCAAACACGCGGGCCTCTTCGGCGGTGGAGGAGTACAAGAAATCCGCCGAGTTCACCGACGAACGTAGGGCGGCCTGTGCTGATGCATTTCAGCTGGGCGAAGATGAGGCGAGGGCTAAGGTTGCCCAGGTTTACCCTGACCTGGACCTATCGTGCTTAGACACTGAACATTATGAAGCATACACCCCGGGGGTCGAGGAGGATGAATATGGAGAGATATCTGATGTCGACCTCGATGCCATTCTGGGAGTTGATGCAACTGCCGACGTATCCCGTCGTAGCACCTTCGAGAAGGGAGAGCCAAGCAACGCCCCTGCTGATGCGGCCGTAGGAGATGCTGGGGTTGATCCCAAACCCTGACCCTTGGGGGGGGGCACATGTATTTTCTTTTCTTTCGCTTTGTACCTCGACGGAAATCAATAAATGAATCGGCCGTTTTTCATTCATTTGTTTTCCCTGAATGGTTTCTTGTCTCGAGTTTTGTGGGATATCCTGGTAAAGGCCAAGGCGTGGGGGTTGTCTCGACAAAAAGGTTGGACGTCAACGTAGCCTAGTGTGAGACGATTTAACTTGGCTTATGCCGAATGACACGGCGGTTCAGCCAAATTCGAAGAGCGAGATAGCCTTTTCGGGGCTGAAGGACAAAGTAGCTCGGCTGGAACCGAAGGACAAAGTAGATCGGCTGGGAGCAGATACTTCGATTGGTTTTTGAAGTATGGGAACAGCTTCGGCCCCACAAAGGGGGGGTTAGGTGATGCCTAGGGCTTACACGCAACCAGGTTGGGGGTTCATTACCGAGAAACACACGGCATCCACCCCTTGATTGCTTTGTCGGTGTCCCATCTTTTCTCAGGCGAGTGATTTTCGTTTTGCCGAAATGGATGATACGGTTTTGACGGCAGTAAAAAGCTGCTCTAGAGCCTTCCGGGAGGCCTTTATTGTGTTGGTCTTTTCCCACGCGGGTTGTTTCAACATGTGATGCAAGCGTTTTCCCGCCATTGGAGGATGTCGTTTTGTAGGACGATCCCCAGGATCTGTCAGTTTCGTAGGATCGGCGGGCGATTTTCTACGTTCAACAACCATGATCCAGGATCAAAGGAAATCTTTGTTGCGTCATGGTTCAGGCGATGGGCTTGGCGCGCAATGGACGCTGCTTTCATCCTGGGAGGCCACGTGGTGGCATGGGTTAGGCGTTTTGAATCTCGGGGCTTCCTGTTTTGATAGCTGTTCCCGGTTCGTTTCTGCCTAAAAAGGGGGGAAAAGGGGTCATGTTAGGCCATCCCCCAAAGTTTCCTTCCCTGTTAGAGTTTCCACAATGCCCATCTCTCTGGTGTTTCGAGTGGGAGGATCGAGCTTTCCTTTCATAAGTCATTCTCCCCGGACAGCTGGGGTGACGGAGGAGCCGCTGGAGGGTGGCTCGCCCTGAGGGGATGAGCCCGGAGATCATATGGAGAGCGCACAGGAGGGCCGCAAAGATCACACAGAGAGCGCACATATGTGCTTCCCGTGTGTCCTTTGTGGTTCGCTACAGGGGGGCGCAGGGTAGGAAGTGTATCGACACCCCCGTAGCACGCACGGAGCCTCCCTCCTCCGCTGGTCTGGATTCCCATCCCTTCTCTGAGGGGGATCCTTGCCACGGGGAGGAGAAGATGAGAGCAACGGGGGTCTGATGGTCCCCGAGCTCCCAGTCGGGCAGCGGCCTGCGATCCAGCATCCCGCCCTAGGGGAGCTGGCTGGTTTGTCCGGGTCCTCAGAATTAGCATCCACGGGCCATGCCTCCTTTTGGACCTCTTGGTTCGTTCGAGGGGGGCGTGGAGGGTCAGCTTCGTCAATTGTCCAGGCGAGCTGACCGTTTCGTGGTTTGTCTGATTTGTCGGCCCGGACGCCGGAGCATCACAGTTGTCCAGATCTGCTTTAGAGCAGTTTGCCTGAGGTTTGTACTCGTCTTTATTTTATGCATTTCAATGCTCTTGTAATGCCTCTCAGGCGGTTGTAATCGGTTTCGGTGGCAATGAAATAAAGAAAGTTTTGTTCTATTTCTCAATTTCTGTTTCTTTTGTGCCAAGTTGTCGTTGGCCATGGGGCATAAGGACATCTCGCTCGCTTTTGGACGAAGGTCCCGCGATACCTGAGTCGATCGGACTTGTAAGCTGCTCGGGTTTAGACGGAGGTTTGGAGACTGTCTGGCGGTAAAATATATTCCTTAACTCCTGTCGGAACTTGGAGATTCATGATTTGATCTCATTGGAGCTCGGGTATTGCGGCCCGGCCCTGCCGGGGTTCGGAGAACGGTTGCTTGGCCCTGCCAAGGTTCGGAGGTCTTGTTGCTCGGCCCTGCCGAGGTTCGGAGATTGACGGCTTGGCCCTGCCAAGGTTCGGAGATTTAGAGCTCGGAGGAATGACTTAGTCATCACCATGAGTCATGATACTAGGTCCCTGTGAGGTTCGGTGAGGAGCGTCAAGGCAGAACGGGCTGCGCATGGTCACGCCCTCTATTTATGATATGACTACTCCCGAGGGAGCGAATTATTACCAGGTGTTGGCGCTCTCTCTTTTTCACGCTTTCGAAAGGCGGCCAGTTTAAAAGGGCTTGGGGAAGTGTCGAGAGCATTTATTGCGGGGGGCCGGCAGATCGGGAAGTACCCCATTTCTAGAGAAGGGGGGTTCCCGAACAGTCCGTCCGCATTTACCGATCTCGCTCGGGATGGGGCATGACTCTTCGGATTCTGTAGGCGCCAATTAAAGCGGTGACACGTGGCGAATTCTTACGGGTCGGTAGTTATGGCCTGACTGATCGAAATACTCGCTTGAAGAGTATAAATACGGACGAGGGGGGTGCTGGTGTTCGCCATCCCTTCGACTCAATCTTAGAACAGCTTTCGACATGGCTTCTCGAGGAGGAGAGCAGTCATCTGATGGTTTAGGCGCGGTGATCAACGGCCTGCTGCGTCCAGAGGGGGCCGTCCCACCATCACGGTTGATGGCCAGGCCTTGGTGTCGGCCTTCGCGAGCCACCAACGGCTCGAGAGGGTTGTCGAAGAGTACGTCGCCGTTACTACGAGGGAGGCTGCGGCCCTACGCCGGGTGGTGGACCGGCAAAGGGAGGAGATAGCATCACTCCACCGACAAGTTGCCGAGCTGTCCCAGCGCTTGGAGGACTTGTCAGCTTCCGGAAATGATAGCGAGCCTTAGCGAGGGCTCCTTTTACTTCTTTTTCCCCTTTTTTTTACTGTTGTTATCTTTCTTCTCTTTCCAATCAATGAATATGAGATTTTGGCATACGGTGCCTCTTTTTGTTTCCAAAGCATTTGCGAATGTTGGTTGGGATTTATCAGCTGCCCGAGTTCGAGCTAAGTCTTAGGAGACCACAGTCGAGCTTAATTAGGGCACGCAAGCCACCTGAATCCAAACATAGTTTAGTAGATCGCTTAGGTCAGTCGGGGCTTGTAAGTTGCCCGAATCCGAACCACGTTTTTTGGGGGGTCACGGTCTCTGTTTGGACCAACGGTGGACCTAGGCGGTCTTTAGAAGGGTATTCTCTATTTCTTCAGGAGTATCAGAGGTTTTCATTTTAAGGCATCCGAGAGGTCACTCGGCTTCAAACGACGCCTTGGGGTGTGGCCAAAGCGGGGAATATCGCTCGGTTGGCTCGAGGGATTCGGTAGCTAGGGTCGTTCCTCGGTTTTGGCCGAGGTTTCTAGTAGCAGAATGTAGCCCTTGGCTTTGGCCAAGGTTTACGCACTCCGGTTTCGGCCGGGCTTCAGAGATCGTAGCCCTGTCTAGGCTCGGGGATTCTGTCGCTCGGCCCTACCGAGATTCGATGATTTTGTTACTCGGCCCAGCCGAGGTTCAGAGATTTTGTCGCTTGGCCCTGCCGAGATTCGATGATTTTGTTACTCGGCCCAGCCGAGGTTCGGAGATTTTGTCGCTTGGCCCTGCCAAGGTTCGGAGATTTTGTTGCTTGGCCCTGCCAAGGTTCGAAGAATTTGTTGCTCCGCCCAGCCGAGGTTCAAGATTTTGTTGCTCGGCCCAGCCAAGGTTCGACATTTTGTTGCTCGGCCCAGCCGAGGTTCGGAGATTTTGTTGCTCGGCCCTGCCGAGGTTCGGAGATTTTATTGCTCGGCCCTGCCGAGGTTCGGAGATTTTGTTGCTCGGCCCTGCCAAGGTTCGGAGATTTGTTGTTGGGCCCTGCCAAGGTTCGAGAATTTGTTGCTCGGCCCAGCCGAGGTTCGGAGATTTTGTTGCTCGGCCCAGCCGAGGTTCGGAGATTTTGTTGCCCTGCCAGGTTCGAAGATTTTGTTGCTTGGCCCTGCCGAGGTTTGAAGAATTTGTTGCTCGGCCCTGCCGAGGTTCGGAGATTTTGTTGCTCGGCCCAGCCGAGGTTCGAAGATTTCCTGTTCAAATAGGTTACTCGGTCGTGCTGAGAATTGGTGAGCAGCACCTGTTTCTTTTCGCAATTTTTGGCGGTATAATGTATGATGATTCATGTTGCAAATTACGAAACATGTGCCGACAAAAAGGTATAATAAGGTATACTGAGGTGGGCTTATAAAGGACATACCCTATTGATAATACTTACGAGATTGTCCGAGTTCCACGTCCGGGGATGGACTTTCCGCTTAAATCTTGCAGCTTGTAGGTCCCCGGTCCAACGATCTCCGCTACTTGGTATGGGCCTTCCCAGTTTGGTGCAAGCTTTCCTTGCTCCAGCGGTTTGGAGACAGAGGCTTTCCGGAGGACGAGGTCGCCGGGCAAGAAAGCTTTCCCTTTGACTCTAGAGGCATGGTAGCGGGCCACCCTTTGCTGTAGGCAGCTACTCTGATCCGAGCTTTCTCTCTGACCTCCTCTATCAGGTCGAGGTTGGTGCGGAGCTGTTCGTCGCTGGCTTCCTCTGAGTAGCTTTTTACCCGTAGTGAGGGAGACCTATCTCCACTGGGATAACGGCCTCTGTGCCGAAGGCCATCCGGAATGGGGTTTCGCCCGTGGGTACTCTTGGGGTGGTGCGGTAGGCCCACAGGACATGGTGTAACTCGTCTGCCCACCTGCCTCGGCCCTGGAGAGCCGAGCCTTGATACCTTGAAGCAAAGTCCGGTTGGTTACTTCAGCCGCTCCGTTGGCTTGCGGATGCCCGACCGAGGTGAGGTGGTGACGGATTCCGTGTTCTTCGCAGAACTGGCGGAACTTCGGGTTGTCGAATTGTCTGCCATTATCAGTGATTATAGTGTGCGAGAGGCTGAAATGGCAGATGATGGACCTCCATACAAAATCTCTGGCCCGTGCCTCGGTTATTTGTGCAACCGCCTCCGCCTTGACCCATTTAGTGAAGTAGTCGATGGCGACGAAGAGGAATTTCCGCTGTCCCATGGCGAGCGGAAACGGGCCGAGGATGTCCATCCCCCACTTGGCAAAGGGCCAAGCGGAGGATATAGGAACCAGGCTGGCGGAGGGGAGTCTTTGAATGCTTGAGTGCCTCTGGCATGGGTCGCAAGCTCGAACAAGGTCGTCTGCATCCTTCTGCATGGTCGGCCAATAGTAGCCTTGTCGTAGCACCTTGTGACATAGGGACCGGCTTCCCAGATGGTTGCCGCAAATCTCCTCATGCACTTCACGAGAGCATAATCTGCTTCGGATGGGCGGAGACATCTGAGCAGTGGCATGGAGAAGGACCGTTTGTAGAGTTGATCGTCGATCAGTACATAATGGGTGGCCTGCAGCTTTAGCTTTCTAGCTTCTCTCCGGTCGGGCGGAAGCGACCCTTCTTTGAGGTACTTCAGAATGGGATCAAACCATGATGGTTCGGTCTCAACTTGCATTATTCGGTCGGCTTCCGCGATACTGGGTTTCTCCAAGGTCTCCAGGTGGAACTTTTGCTCGGCGTCCATTGACTCTGTGGTCGCCAATCGGGACAACAGGTCGGCACAGGCATTCTCAGACCTAGGAATCTGAATAATCTCAAACTCGGGAAAATGGGAGAGTAGGCTCCGCACCTCTTGAAGATATCGGATCATGTTTGGTTCCCGAGCCTCAAACTCCCCTCGCACATGACCTGCCACTAGCTGGGAGTCGGTGAAGGCATTAAGTTTCTCCACCTTCAGGTTGCGGGCGATTCGAAGTCCGGCCAGCAGGGCTTCATACTCAGCTTCGTTGTTGGAGGCCGGGAAAGAGAAGCGGACACCATATTCAAAGGTCGCCCCCTCCGGACTGGTGAGAACCAGGCCCGCACCGGAGCGATGAGCGCTAGATGACCCATCGACATGGAGGAGCCACCGGGCACCAGATTTTGGTTCTTCGGGGGAGTCAGGGGTGGAGCCGTCCTCCGGGATGGTACACTCGAGGAGGAAATCAACTAACACCTGAGCTTTGATGGCCGGACAAGGCATGCTCGCTCAAGTTGGTCATTCTCCCTGATGTCTCGGGGGTGGACCACCGCCTTGATGGGTTGGTCAGTCAGGACCATCACAGAATGCGCCTGGAAGTATGGTCGTAGCTTCGAACTGAGGTGATCAAGGCCAACACCATTTTTTCAATTCTGCTATATCTTGTCTCCGCATCGCGGAGTAGCCTGCTGACATAGTAAATCGGCTTCTGGACCTTGCTTTCCTTTCTGACTAGCACCGAGCAGATGGCACCTTCTGAAACAGCCAGATATAAGAACAGCGTCTCGCCTGGGCTTGGACTGCTGAGGAGTGGGGGCGAGCCGAGGTACTTCTTGAGATCTTGAAATGATTTTTGGCATTCAGGGGTCCACTGGAAGTTCTTAGCCGACCGGAGGGTTTTGAAGAAGGGGAGGCATCTTTCGGCCGAGCGCGCCACGAAGCGGTTGAGAGCCGCTATCCTCCCAGTTAGGCGCTGGACCTCTTTAATAGATGCCGAGGGCGCCATTTGTTGAAGAGCTTGAATCTTCTGGGGGTTAGCTTCGATACCTCGCTGGGAAACCATGAAGCCGAGAAACTTCCCAGAGTTAACGCCGAAGGCGCATTTAGTCGGATTGAGCTTCATCCTATACTCGGGAGCATTGCAAAGCTCTATGAGAGGTCCTCGACATGCTATGATGCTTCTTTGCTCTTGACCAGCATGTCGTCCACATACACCTCCATATTCCGGCCGATTTGCTCCTTGAATACTTTGTTAACCAGCCTTTGGTAGGTGGCTCCTGCATTTTTAAGACCAAAGGGCATGACACGGTAACAGTAAGTACCTCGGTCGGTTATGAAGGCGGTCTTTTCTTCATCCTCGGGGGCCATCCGGATCTGGTTGTAGCCGGAGTAAGCGTCCATGAATGTCAGCATTTGATGACTCGAGGTGGCATCCACAAGCTGGTCGATCCGGGGAAGAGGGAAGCTGTCCTTCGGGCAGGCTTTGTTGAGATCGGTGAAGTCGATGCAAATCCGCCACTTGCCATTCGACTTCTTCACCATGACGACGTTCGATAGCCAGCTCGGGTAATTTACCTCCGGACGAAGTTTGCCTTGATGAGTTTATCAACTTCTTCTTCAATAACCTTCTGCCTTTCTGGGCAAAGCTCCTCTTCTTCTGCTTGACGGGCCGGTGCATCTCATCCATGTTGAGACGATGGACGAGAACCTCGGGACTGATCCCCGGCATGTCAGAGGCGACCAGGCGAAGACGTCAGCGTTGCCTCGGAGAAATTCGATCAATCCGCCGAGGTTCGCCCTTTAGCAGCGACCCAATTTTTATGGTTCGGTCGGGTCGAGCCTCATCCAACGGCACTTCCTCCAGCTCCTCGGCTGGTTCTCCTCGCTGTTCGGCGAAATCCTCCCGAGCGTCCAGCCCGTCAATCTCCGGCATTCTGGACTGGAGGCTGGTAACAAGCACTGTCGAGCCATGGTTTGGCTTCCTTGAACAACTCCAATTCCCTGCCCGGTGGGGAATTTCATGGACAAGTGTGGATGGAGACAACTGCCTTGAGGGACATCAGGCCGGGTCTGCCGAATATTGCGTTGTATGGAGACCTGAGTTTGGTTACTAGGAAGTCCGTGTGAACAGTGGCCACAAGGGGCCAGGCTCCTGCGCGAACCGTCAGGGTTACGACCCCTTCGGGATGATGACGTCGCCTGTGAATCCCATTAGGGTGGAATCCACAGCTCGAAGGTTTTCTGTGAGCAGTCTCATCTTGGCAAACACATCAAGGTACAAAACATTCACCGAACTTCACTGTCAACAAGGATCCGGATTACATCATAGTTATTCAAATTGAGGGATACAACTAGTGCGTCGTCATGTGGGAACTGTATCCCTTGGAGATCCTCGTCGGAGAAGGAGAGCTTGCCCGTCCGTGCCTTTTTGGCGCTGATCCCTCGTCATCATTTCTGGAGCTCGAGCCGCCGGCCTCTTCGATCACGTTGATGTGGCCGATCACGGGCGGATTTGGTGGAGGAGGAGGTTGTTGAAGTTCGGGCTGGCGGTCACCTCCTTGCCCTGGCTCAGGCACCCTCCTGAACTGATTCAGTCGGCCCGCTGGATCAGCCTCTCAATTTCTCAGCTGCCAGCATTCCTCAGTGTCGTGGCCGTGTTCTCGGTGGTAGCGGCAGTACTTGGTGGGGTCCCTCCGGGTCGGGTTCCCTCAAAGAGGGGTTGGCCGGGGAAGCTGGCGCTCTATCTCCATGAGGATCTGTGCCCGGGGCACAGTTAGCGGAGTGTAGCGGTCGAATTGCCTAGGCGGGCTCCGGGAGCGATTCCTTGGCGGCAGCGGGGGAGCTCTTTGGTGACGAGGTGGACTCTGGCTGACGGCAGGTCGGTGCAAGTCAGGACCTTTGGGCTCTTTCTTCTTTGCTAGCTCAGCGGGCAACTCTCACGATTCCTCGACCCTGGCGTATTGTCAGCTAAGGCCATCATGTCGGAGAGGTTTGGGGGGTAGCTGACTTCCATCGCCAGTAGAAGTCGCTTTCCTTCGAAACTCCCCCCGCTAAGGCGGACATAGCCACCTCGTGATTGAGGTGGTCCACCTCTAGCATGGCCTTGTTGAAGCGGCCAAGATAGTTTCTCAGGGACTCCCCCTCTCTGCTTAACTTCAGAGAGGGAGTCGGATCTCCGTCGTGACGGCGGCTGCTAACGAACTGGCCTATAAAAAGACGGCTCAGCTCGTCGAATGAATCAATGGAACCTGGTTTCAAGGCATTGAACCAGGTTCGGACAGATCCTCTGAGGGTGGAGGGGAAGGCGCGGCAGAGGATCGCGTCGGATGCTCCGTGGAACATCATTATTGACCGGAAGCTGCTGAGATGATCATCCGGGTCAGAAGAGCCGTGGTAGGGCTCGACGGCTGGTAACTTGACATGGGAGGGAATCACTTCCTCCATGATCCCTTTGGAGAAAGGGATGCCCTGCTCCGCCTTGGGCTGAGGCGGATAGGCCTGCTTGGCGCGTCCAGCTCCTGACGCATCTCCCGGATCTGTCGGCGATCTCCTCTTCAGCAGTAAGAGGAGGAGCTGGGCGGGGAGAGTGGGGACGGCTTTGAATCATGGTGGGAGGACACGGAGATGGATCGGGCTCGCCGAGATCTGGGGATATCCTTGTCGTAGCCCCCTTGCGGGACTGGTCTGGCCTCCTTAGGTCGATGTGGGGGGTCCGCGACTCCATGCGGACCAAAAGAAGAAGTGGCTGGAGAGAGAGGAGCTGCGGCCTCCTTATGAAGGCGTGGAGCAGGGGCGACTGCGAAATGCTCCTGAACCAGATGGGTCAGGGCCTGGACCTGCTGGACCAGCGTGGCGAACTGATCCTGGGTCACCGGGACGGCTGGTGGTGACGGGGTCTCAACCGGTGGGGGTTGCGGCGCCGCGTCGCTTGTCGGATCAGGTCTGTGAGCGACGACCTGTCTTGGGCTTCAGAGGTTGCTCTTCTCCGATTGGCCATTGGAGAGGTTCTACTCCAGATCGAGATCCTTATCTCCTTTCTTCAAGTTTTAACGGGACTTGAGGCCCTTCCTCTAGCACCAATCTGTTGCCGCCGGGATCCGTCCTCTGACTCGGGCGCGGTCGATCTCCTGGTCTGGGCTTCCTCCTGGGCGGACCTGCACAGAAGTCCTCGCGCGAGAGGCGTTGGGGGTGGCCCTCCGTGGAAGACCCTCCGACGCTCAAGTCAGTGGAGGGATCGGTGATCAACAGAAAATGGGAAGGTGGATCTCTCTGGGGAGTCTCTCCAGGGGCGGCCGATCGGGAGCTCTAGGGGAGCGCCGACGAGCAGCGGGGGAGAGTGAGAGAGTGAGAGTGAGCCGGGAGCAGTGAGCGCATACCTGAGAGAATCTGGGGGTGTCGTATTTATAGGCAATCACCTGGATCTTGGGCACCTTCTGGAAGGTTCGAAGGTTGTTAGGATACGGGAATGAATCGAATCAGTCCGTTGCAAGGCCGGAGGGATCCGTATCTCGTTCGTTGAGGGATCGACGGCTAGGAGAGCTCTTTGATGGCCTGAGATCTGATAGATGCGTAGGTCCCGGGTGGTTATATTAGGTCCTAGACCACTCTCCAACATGATTCTCTGTTTGGGATTCTGTTACTATAGGTCTAGGCTCTCCCGCGTCAGGTTCCGCGGAGGTGAGTATATCATGGATCGCTCAGTGAGGTCGGGCTGTAGGTAGTTCGGGAAAAGCGAGCTGTGGGAGGCCCAGGGGAGCCGAGCTATGGAAGCCCGGAGGAAGCCGAACCATGGGAGGCTCGGGAAACCGAGCTATGGGAAGCTCGGGAAGCCGAGCTATGGAAGCCCGGAGGAAGCCGAACCACGGGAGGCTCGGGGAAACCAAGCTATGGGAAGCTCGGGGAAGCCGAGCTATGGAAGCCCGGAGGAAACCGAACCACGGGAGGCTCGGGGAAACCGAGCTATGGGAAGCTCGGGGAGGCCGAGCTATGGAAGCCCGGAGGGAACCGAGCTATGGAAGCCCGGAGGAAGCCGAACCACGGGAGGCTCGGGGAAACCGAGCTATGGGAAGCTCGGGAGGTGCACGGCCTGATGGACCATATTAGTTTAGCTTATTCCTTGGGGGCATATCGTAGCTGGCGGAGGGATGGGATCAGTCCCAGCCCCCTTGCATGATTATCAATGCAATGATGATTTTACCCCCAACAGCTATCATTTTTCTTACGAACTTTTAGCATGGAGTATAGAATTGAGCTTTTGATAATAGAACTTTTGAACGTAAGCTTTTAAAAAAAAAATGTTATTTATTAATTGCATCTTTAAAGTATTATAAAACTTAAACATCCATTTGGTAATCAAACTAAGAAAGTAGTTTTAGAAATAAAAATATTAAAATAAATTCCATAATACTTTTAACATAAGAAAACCATCATTATAAAATTTTNTGACAAAACATTGAATTAAAATGAATCTGGAACGATTTTAATGTCAATCAGAAAAGTTTCTGATTTTTGATACGTTCCGGAGCCGACTCCTGGTTTCCGAGTCGACTCCCCAATGTCTGAGTTTCAATGTTGTCCTGAGTCGACACTTGAGTTTTCAAGAGTCGACCCCTGAAACCTTCGCGAGCCGACTCAAGACTGTGCGAGCCGACTCGTCTCAAACACTAGAAAGTCTCATTTTTGAGCACTTCTCGAGTCGACTCCCCATGTTCCTCGAGTCGACTCCCGACTTTCAGGAGCCGACTCTTCTGTTTTGCGAGTCGACCCTTCAATGTTTTAAAATGTTTCTATTTTTGGTAATCAACTTCGAGCCGACTCCCTCAGAGCTCGAGTCGACTCCACGAATTCTGGGCGCGATTTTTAACGATGACACATCAGCCCCAACGGTTAGATTTTTGAATAACGGCTATTTTTCCTTGTCTCTAACGGATATTTTTGCAGATTCTATAAATAGAGGAGTTTCTTTTCAAATTAAAACAACCCAGAGAAAATCAAAAAGAAAGAAAATAATATCATTTGAAAAGAGGGAAAAACAGAGCATATTGGAAAAATCATTTAGCTCAAAGAAGAGTGTTTCAAAAGAAGTGAAATCCAAGTGAAAGTTTCGTCTACTCCTTCTCATCAATCCACAAGAGCCAAAAGAAAATCCACAAGCATTTCAAAGGTCAAATCGGAGGATTTTCAAAAGAAGAAAAAGCTTCATCTCAACTCCAAAGACTTCAACGGTCAAGAATCTTGCTGAGGCATGATTCGACGTTTCAAGAGGAGTTGAAGAGAAGAAGGAAGAAAGCCAAAGCCACCACCATCTGCAATACAATCAGGCTTTTCTAACCTTTTAATATTTTGTACTTCATTTGTATATTTGCTCAAGGGGAGCACTTTATTGTTCAACACTATCATTATTATTTTTTGCTGATTCAATCAGTGGATTGAATCAGTGGAGGTTGGTATACCTCGTTGCAAGCCGGAGTGCTTGTGTTGGGTTAGTTGTGAGCCCTAGAAAAACAACGTGTAGGGTTTTGTGCTGGTAAGCCCGAGTTAAAACCAGCTGGGTTCGTTGTGCACCCGGTAAAACAACAAGTTTGAGTTGTGAGCTTGGAAAACAACTCGGCTGTAATCTAGAGAGATTATAGTGTGGACCCAAGTGAATCTTAGGAGTGGACGTAGGTGTTGATTGCACCGAACCACTATAAAATTATCTTGTGTTTGCCGTGCCATATTTTCTCTTTCTCTATCTCTTTATATTTGCTTGTGCATTGCTTATTAGTTAGCCTCTCCCTTGCACATTTTGCTAACTAATCAATTAAAGTTAAAAAGTCTTAAATTTTCAAAGAACCCAATTCACCCCCCCCCCCCCCTCTTGGATTGCCATCTGGGCCAACATAGGGCTTACACGCAACCAGGCTGGGGGTTCATTACCGAGAAACACACGGCATCCTCACCCCTTGATTGCTTTGTCGATGTCCCGTCTTTTCTCAGGCGAGTAGATTTTCGTTTTGCCGAAATGGATGATACGGTTTTGATGCCAGTAAAAAGCTGCTCTAGAGCCTTCCGAGAGGCCTTTATTGTGTTAGTCTTTTCCCACGCGGGTTGTTTTCAACGTATGATGCAAGCGTTTTCCCGCCATTGGAGGATGTCATTTTCGTAGGACGATCCCCAGGATGTCAGTTTTTGTAGGATCGGCGGGCGATTTTCTGCGTTCAACAACCATGATCCGAGATCAAAGGAAATCTTGTGTGCGTCATGGTTCAGGCGATGGGCTTGGCGCGCAATGGGATGCTGCTTTCATCCTGGGAGGCCACTTGGTGGCATGGGTTAGGCGTTTTGAATCTCGGGGCTTCCTGTTTTGATAGCTGTTCTCGGTTCGTTTCTGCCTATAAAAGGGAGGAAGAGGGGTCATGTTAGACCATCCCCCAAGTTTCCTTCCCTGTTAGAGTTTCCACAATGCCGCCGAGATCCGTCCTCCGACTCGGGCATGGTCGATCTCCTGGTCTGGGCTTCCTTCTGGGCGGACCTGCACAGAAGTCCTTGCGCGAGAGGCATTGAGGGTGGCCCTCCGCGGAAGACCCTCCGACGCTCAAGTCAGTGGGGGGATCGGTGATCAACAGAAAATGGGAAGGTGGATCTCTCTGGGGAGTCTCTCCAGGGGTGGCCGATCGGGAGCTCTAGGGGAGCGCCGACGAGCAGTGGGGCGAGAGTTAGAGAGTGAGAGTGAGCCGTAGCAGTGAGCGCATATCTGAGAGAATCTGGGGGTATCGTATTTATAGGCAATCACCTAGATCTTGGGCGCCTTCTGGAGTTCGAAGGTTGTTAGGATACGGGAATGAATCGAATCAGTCCGTTGCAAGGCCGGTGGGATCCGTATCTCGTTCGTTGAGGGATCGACGGCTAGGAGAGCTCTTTGATGGCCTGAGATCTGATAGATGCGTAGGTCCTGGGTGGTTATATTAGGTCCTAGACCATTCTTCAACATGATTCTCTGTTTGGGATTCTGTTACGATAGGTCTAGGCTCTCCCGCGTCAGGTTCCGCGGAGGTGAGTATCGGATCATGGATCGCTCGTGAGGTCGGGTTGTAGGTAGTTCGGGAAAAGCGAGCCGTGGGAGGCCCAGGGGAGCCGAGCTATGGAAGCCCGGAGAAAGCCAAACCATGGGAGGCTCGGGGAAACCGAGCTATGGGAAGCTCGGGAAAGCCGAGCTATGGAAGCCCGGAGGAAGCCGAACCACGGAAGGCTCGGGAAAACTGAGCTATGGGAAGCTCGGGGAAGCCGAGCTATGGAAGCCCGGAGGAAACCGAACCACGGGAGGCTCGGGGAAACCGAGCTATGGGAAGCTCGAGGAGGTCGAGCTATGGAAGCCCGGAGGGAATCGAGCTATGGAAGCTCGGAGGAAGCTGAACCACGGGAGGCTCGAGGAAACCGAGCTATGGGAAGCTCGGGGAGGCATACGGCCTGACAGACCATATTAGTTTAGCTTATTCCTCGGGGCATATCGTAGCTGGCGGAGCGATGGGGTCGTCCCAGCCCCCTTGCACGATTATCAATGCAATGACGATTTTACCCCCAATAGCTATCATTTTTCTTACGAACTTTTAGCATGGAGTATAGAATTGAGCTTTTGATAATAGAACTTTTGAACGTAAAGCTTTGAAAAAAAAATGTTATTTATTAATTACATCTTTAAAGTATTATAAAACTTAAACATCGATTTGGTAATCAACTAAGAAATTAGTTTTAGAAATAAAAATATTAAAGTAAATTCCATAATACTTTTAACACAAGAAAAACCATCATTATAAAATTTTTCTAATCGATAAATTATCTTAAGAATATTATAAAATAATGTAACAGTATTATAATAATGCTAAAATATATTATTTAAGTATTATAGTATAATTCTTATATCATAATAATTATAATAAAATTATTATAATATATCATTTTAGCATTATTTAATAATTAAGTAGTTTATAATATATTATTAAAGTTATGATAGTTATTATCTAATAATAAATATCACCATATTATGATATATTATTAGGGTAATATTGCAAAATTATAGCATTATGTAATATAATAATATTATATTAGTATATTATATTATCTTATTTACATTATGTAATATATTATAATTATAATGATATTTTAATATATTTATTATGTTACATTATATTAATTTGTCATAGTTTATTATATATTACAATGTTATAATATTAAATATGATTGGTTCAAATATGTAACCTTCAAATCTAATAAAACAAAAATTTTAAGAAGAACATTTTTAAAAATACTCTAAATTTGAGCCTTTTCAAATATAGCATTTAGCAGCTTTTGTATTAGTCTAAGTGCATTTTTAGAATCTAAATTAAACATCTTAAATACTAAAAAATACTTTTAACTCTTTCAAAGTACTTTTGGGATATCCAAGTGCTATGCCAAATAATGCTTAAGTATAATGGTATACTTATGTTACTTATTAAGTGAAGAATTTGGTAGCAAAAATCTAACAAACTATCTCAAAGTTTTATCAATGGAAAAAATCCTTGTTATTAAAAATATAATAAAAATTTTTACTTTAATTCAGACTCGAGAGTTAGGATTAGAGGTGGCAAAAACCTAACCTAACTCACAAAACTCGGCTTAAACCTATAAAAAAAAGAAAAAAAATAGGGTTAGGATTTTACATTTTTTCATTCTAAACTTGAAATGACCTAAAAATTACCAGGTTGGGTCAGGTTAAGTCATGGGTAACCCAAAGTGATCTAAAATTATATTTATCAAAAAAATATAAGTATTTATCACCACTCATAATTAGTTGTTTGGATATTGTGATAGGATATATTTTAATTTATTTATTTTAAATTTTAAAATTTTATCTAAATATCATTATATATTTTTTGAATTATCCATTAAATTGTGTGCATGTTTAATATTATAATATTTTATATTTTTTGATATATATTATAATTTATGCTAATGTCATTCAATAAATGATGAGATTAAAGCATTTGTCCAAGTTGAATGTTAGTGAATAATCGATATTAATAATTTCAAACACCTTTAAGAGGAGATTGAAGCGTCCAATTAGACATAACTTTGCTTATATATATATATATATATATAGATTAAGAATATTTCTAATATTTGTTTATCTTGTTTTGATATTTTATTAATAATTTGGCATAAATATTCTTTCATTTTAAAAGTACATTTATATAGACTATTGTTTATTATTTTATTATTTTATAAGTTTATAACTATATTTCTATTAGTATCTAATTATGTTAGAATTTTGTCCCTATTTTCTATATCATTTAGATTAACAAATGAGTAAAATAAAAAAAGAATCAAACTGATCATGGACTAATTACTTAGAAAGAATAAGAAAAAAAATGTGGATTGAATTCTTATAAAAAAAGAAGCTTTCTCTATATCTATGGATTAGGATTTTGCTTTAATGATGGAAACCCAAAGTTATTTGAATTTAAAAATTATTCGAATTCAAAATGATCTAGTCTGACCTGATTGCCCCCTCTAGTCAAGATCACATGGTTATGAAACCCAAATCTAACTTAATTTATCAACTTACGTCGCCTCCCACCGATCTACCGTTCGTGACATGCGGTTTGGCCCCAAGCATGGTCGTCTAGCGCTTGGACCGGGCTTAAGCCGGGCTAGTTCGAAGCTGGGGTTGGGCTTGGAGTTGGAATGTTACAAACCCAGGCCGAACCTAAGGGTATTTCTGTCTCAAAATCTTAAAACATTAGGGTTAGGGTTTCTTTGCCTCTTTTGCCTATAAATTGATGGAGGCGGCGATCGAATTGGCCCTCCAGCGAAAGAGGTCCTTCTTCTCTCTCTCTCTCCCTCCCTCCCCAGCGAAAGAGGTCTCTCTTCTCTCTCTCTCCAGCGAAAGAGGTCTCTCTTCTCTCTCTCTTGGTGTGTGTTTTTTTTTTTTTAATTTTCCCTTCGAAATTTTCTTGGGTTTTGTTCTATACAATGAAAAGATCGGATGCTATTTAAATTTATCGAAGGAAATACCCTTTCTTCTTGATTTTTTTTTTTAACTTGTTTTCTTTTATTTGGTTTGATTTGAAGAGTAGAAGAGGGAAAGAAAGCCAATTTACAGAGCGAAGGCGCCAGATTGAGATGGCGACGATCTTTGTTTTTTATTTGGTTTTGATTTGAAAAGTAGAAGAGCGAAAGAAAGCCAATTCGCAGAGCGAAGGCGCCAGATTGAAATGGCGACGATCTTTGTTTTGAAGGTTGGCGAGAATAAATCTCGCAGTTCTCCGTGCCTCTCAAAACCTTCGATTTTGAGGACGGCCTCGAACAAGCTGCTATATTTTTCGCCTCATCTCCTTGTTTCGTTTCATTTTTTTCCCCGAAGATTTGTCGTAGCTTGTTAGGCGGATGATTTATTGAGTTGTTTCAATTAATTGATTTCGTCGGAAATTTGGAATTTCAAATTTTGAACCTTAGAGAACGCATCCTCGAAATCTATGTAATTTCACATGCATTGTTAGTTTGTTCTTTTTTTTTTTTTTTCATGATTCGATTCTTTTTTCGTTTTTTTTTTATCTGAGAAGGTAAGGGTAAACCTGTGCGGTGAAAGGTTCTTTTTTTAAAGTATAAATTCTTGCGGTTACAAAAAATTAAAATTTAGACTCAACCAAAAAAGATTTTTTATGTGAAATAGTTTTGTTTTGTCTTGCAGAGGGTGGAACCCCTAATATTTTTTTCTTTTCTTTTCACAAATGTGACCAAATTTGTTCGACTACAAATCGGGCTTAGGACTATTCTTGAAGGGTTTAGGACTATGGTTTTCATCATTTTTGCTCGAGCCTCGAAACTCAAACTTTGCCAATCGAATAAGCTTCATGTCTCACTTTTGAGCCAGAGCAATCGAATTTTAGCAGTTATAAACCACTTGATCGATCTTTTTAGTTGATCGTTGGTTTGCATCGAATATCTTGATTATAAGATCATTAAAATTATGAGGATTTAGAATTTCTTCTCGAAGTAGTCCTTCTGCTTGGGAAATCCAATTCGAAGAGATATATGGCTAAATACTATTGCTATCATGTGCATTATATCACTCAGAAAGGAGATTGAGCTTGTTATCATTATGGTTGACTCATCAATAGTTATTCAGACAAGGAGTTGCTTGTATTTAAAAAAGTGAAGTTTCTCATAGAGAAGGATCTCTAATGATACAATAAGGATCTCTAGGGATATAATACCTTCACGTTGATGCATTTATTATATTTTTAAATATATAAAATTATGATGTATATTGAGTTCATATCGATGGTGAAAGCAGTGGACTTTATCTTTATGGGGTTCATCAGTGATGTCATTATATTCGAAGGTATAACTACTTTGATGGTTTGAGACAGTGAATGGCTTTGCAGGCAATCATCTCTATGAACTTTTTTGTGATCTTCATTTAGCATCTTTCATGAAGTTTCTCCAAAGTGATTTGAATTTAAAAAGTATTCGAATTCAAAATGATATAGTTTAACCTGATTGCCCCTCTAGTCAGGATCACATGGGTTAGAAAATCCAAATCTAACATAATTTATTAACCTACTTTGTTATGTCACCTCCCATCTATCTGCTGTTCGTGCCATGGGGTTTGACCCTAAGCATGGTTTGCTAGCACTTGGATCGGGCTTAAGCCGAGCTAGCGCAAAGTTGGGCTTGGGCCTGAAATGTTACAAACCTAGGCCGAACCTAAGGGAATTTTTGTCTCAAAATCTTAAAACGTGGTTAGGGTTTATTTGCCTCTTTTGTCTTTAAATAGATAGAGGTGGTGATCGATTTCTCTCTCTCTCTCTCTGTTTCTTTTTTTAAAATTTTCCCTTAAAAGTTTTCTTAGGTTTTGTTCTATATAATGAAAAGATCGGATGCTATTTAAATTTATCAAAAAAAAATAAACTTTCTTCTTGAATTTGTTTTTTAACTTTGTTTTCTTTTGTTTGGTTTAATTTGAAGAGTAGAAGAGGGGAAGAAAGCCAATTCGCATAGTGGTGATGATCTTTGTTTTGAAGGTTGACGAGTTGTTCTGATTAATTGATTTTGTCGGAAATTTGGGATTCCAAATTTTGATCTCTAGAGAATCTTGTTTGATGCGCATCCTTTGTGAAAGAGGTAATCTCTATCTAATGTCATATGCTTATATTAAAACTCAATTTTTAGTTCGTTTTATTATTACTTTTTTCTATGGTTGGTTTCGGTTTTTTGTTTTTTTTAATTTTTTTATCTGAGGGCAAACTTGTGTGGGAAAAGATTATTTGAGAAGGTCAAGGTCAAGGGTAAACCGCCGAGACCATAAGACTTGAACCGCCTCGAAGGTTACTCAGTGCCGGTCTGAGGGTGTCCTTATGATTGCGGAGCCATCAAGGTCCTTTTGAAAACTACTTTGAAGGTTTCTCGGTGCCGGCCTGGGAGATTTACTCGGGGCCGTCAAGACCATAGGTTTTGAATTACCTCAGAAGTTTCTCGGTGTCGGCTCAGGGGTGTCCTTATGATCGCCGGGCCATCGAAGTTCTTTTGAAAAATACCTAGGGGGTTTTTCGGTGTTGGCTCGGGAGTTTGACTTAGGGCTGTCGAGACCATTGGACTTGAACCGCCACGAGGGTTTCTTAGTTTCGGCCCAAGGGTGTCCTTATGATCGTGGGGCCGTCGAGGTTCTTTTGAAAACTACCTCGAGGGTTTCTCAATGCCGATCTGAAAGTTTCAGGGCCACTGAGACCATAGGACTTTAACTGCCTCGATGGTTTCACGGTGCCGGCTCGGGAGTGTCCTTATGATCACGGAGCTGTCGAGGTCCGTTGAAAACTATTTCGGAGGTTTTTTGGTATTGGCTCGAGGGTGTTCTTATGATTGTATGGCTGTTGAGGTCCTGGCCGGGCTAGAACGAAGCTGGGCTTGGGCTTCTAATGTTACAAACCCAGGGGTATTTTTGTCTCAAAATATTAAAACATTTTGCCTCTTTTGTCTTTAAATAGATGGAGGCGGCAATCGAATGGCCCTCCAGCTTAAAAAGTTTCTCTCTCTCTCTCTATTTTTTTTTTCTTAATTTTCCCTTAGAAATTTTCTTGGCTTTTATATAATGAAAAGATCGTATGCTATTTAAATTTATCGAAAGGAAATACTCGTTCTTCTTGAATTTTTTTTTTGTTTAACTTTGTTTTCTTTTGTTTGGTTTTGATTTGAAGAGTAGAAAGGGAAAGAAAGCCAATTCGCAGAGCGAAGGCGCCAGATTGAGATGGTGACCTTCTTTGTTTTGAAGGTTGGCGAGAATAAATCTTGCAGCTCTCTGTGCCTCTCAAAACCCTCAATTTTGAGGATGGCCTCGAACAAGCTGCTATATTTTTTGCTTCTTCTCCTCTCTGTATCGTTTTATTTTTCCTCGAAAATTTGTCGTTGCTTTTGGGCGGATGATCTATTGAGTTGTTCCAATTAATTGATTTCGTTGGAATTTGTGATTCCAAATTTTGATCTTTAGAGAATCTTGTTTCATGCGCATCCTTTGTGAAACAGGTTATCTCTATCTAATGTCATATGCTTATATTAAATCTTGATTTTTAGTTTGTTTTATTATTATTTTTTTCTACGGTTGGATTCGGTTTTTGTTTTTTTTTTTATTTTTTTTATTTGAGAAGTTCAAGAGAAAACTTATTCGTGAAAAGATTATTTGAGAAGGTCAAGGTCAAGGACAAATCGTCGAGACCATACTTGAACCGCCTCGAAGGTTACTCGGTGCCGGCTTGAGGGTGTCCTTATGATCGCGAGGCTATCAAGGTCTTTTTGAAAACTACCTCGAAGGTTTCTCGGTGCCGGCCCGGGAGTTTGACTCGAGACCGCTGAGACTATAGGTCTTGAACTACCTTGGAAGTTTCTCGGTGTCGGCTCAGGGATGTCCTTATGATCGCGGGGCCACCGAAGTCCTTTTGAAAAAAACCTTGTAAGTTTTTCGGTGTCGGCTGAGAGTTTGACTCAGGGCCGTCGAGACTATTGGACTTGAACCGCCTCGAGGGTTTCTTAGTTCCGGCCCCGGGGTGTCCTTATGATCGCAAGCTATCGAGGTCCGTTTGAAAACTACCTCGGAGGTTTTTTGGTACCGGTTTTGAGGGTGTTCTTATAATTGTAGGGCTGTCAAGGTCCTGGACTAGCACGAAGCGGGCTTGGAATGTTACAAACCCAAGCCGAACTAAGGGTATTTCTATCTCAAAATCTTAAAACATTTTGCCTCTTTTGTCTTTAAATAGATGGAGGCGGCAATCGAATGGCCCTCTAGGGTAAGAGGTCTCTCTCTCTCTCTCTCTCTCTCTCTCTCTCTTTTTAATTTTCCCTTAGAAATTTTCTTGGCTTTATTCAATATAATGAAAAGATCGGATGCTATTAAATTTATCGAAAGGAAATACTCTTTCTTCTTGATTTTTTTTGTTTAACTTTGTTTTCTTTTGTTTGGTTTTGATTTGAAGAGTAGAAGAGGGAAAGAAAGCCAATTCGCAGAGCGAAGGCGCTAGATTGAGATGGCGATGATCTTTGTTTTGAAGGTTAGCGAGAATAAATCTCACCGCTCTCCGTGCCTTTCAAAACCCTTGATTTTGAGGATGGCCTCGAACAAGCGGCTATATTTTTTGTTTCATTCAATGGTACAGAAACGGTCATAATTTAATGGGAATGGCATGTCACGGACACTCGGCTAGGAACATCTCACCTCGGCACTCCAAGTCGGCCTCGGCCTCATCTAAGTTGGCCTTGGCTTCGGCCTCATCTAAGTCGGCCTCGGCTTCGGCCTCATCTAAGTCGGCCTCGGCGTCGGTCTCGGCTTCAGTGTCAGCCTCGGCCTCATCTAAGTCGGCCTCTGCTTCGGCTTCGGCCTCGATCTTGGCCTCATCTAAGTCGGTCTCGGCGTCGGCGTGGCTTCAGCGTCGGCCTCGGCCTCATCTAAGTTAGCTTTAGCCTCAGCCTTGGCCTCTGCGTCGGCCTCGGCCTCATCTAAGTTGGCTTTAGCCTCAGCCTCGGCCTCTGCGTCGGCCTCCGTCTCGGCTCCCATAGCTCCCGGCCACGACATCTCTTGCACCAAAGCATTTATGGCCTCAAGGCCACATGCATCCACTTGCTCCAAGGCATTTAGCCTTATCTCTCCACTTCCCCCTCGGCCTTGCTTAGCCTCGACCTTTATCTCCCACTCGGCCACCACAACCTTCTCTCCACATGATCGGCTCCCACAGCACTCGGCCTCGGACTTCCCCCTCGGCCTACTCCCTTTGGTCGTGAATAGTACCATGCACGTGAACAACTTGCACGTAAATAGTGTCATGCAAGCACTCTATAATCAATGCTCTATGAGGGACAGCTGGCTTCAACTTCAAATATCATCTTCTGCCCCAATGGCCCCACCATGGGGCCCACGTGACTAACTTTATCACCTATCCCTATTCACGCAGGATTTTCACGTGGCCCGCCAATCCGTTTCTCTTTTGCCAAGATCATGGGTGGTTACCGAAATATTATGGATAGTTATCGATATTCAAGGCGCGCGTTTAGTGTCTATTCGCCTACCTACCATTAACGGAGCCGATCTTGGCAGAAGGCATGAACTGACGATTATCCTCGAAGGGTAAGAGGGACTCCCGAACATGTATATGAAAGACCTCGACTCACAACGAGGAGGGGACTCAATCTCTACTCTTTCATTAAAAAAATCAATGTTCTCTAGATCACTGACTTGAGCGTCGGAGGGTTCCCGTCGGAACAAAAGCCGAATAAGGCTTTCCCTTTTCATAATTTATGGGATCACGAATCTCCTTATAAAATAATTTGGCCTTATTGTCATTCAATTTTTATAAACTCTTTGAAAATTAGGTAATAACTTGTCAGATCCCTTTCCTTTAAATACCCTCGAGAGCCTTAAAGGGATAGAGTAATTATGTGAGAATTTTTTTTAGATTATTCTCATTATTCACTAAATTGGGTATCGAAGGGTCCTTCGTGGGGATTATCAATCTTTTTCCTTGTACCTTGTGCCCAAATTGAAGAATGAAATTTAGTAGTAATAGATTGAACATGCATTACTACCTTGTGTACAAGTCGAAGAATAAAATTCATGAGTAATAGATTGATGCTAGAGCAAAAGCCCTTCATAACTTGAAATCTCGAAATAAAAGATTCAAAAGAAAGGAATACCATCAAAATGGTAAACCATAAAAGGGCGAATCGATCATGCCATCTCTTGAAGGCCTAATCCCTTATAGAATACATCCTTACAACTACTCCAACTTGATGCTTTTTTAGTCACTCGTAGCTCTAGGGCCAATTTAGTAAGTTGGTCCAACAAGTTTAGGTATTAGCGTAGCTGGTGCAGGGACTCTAAGGAGTTCCTCTTACAACTATGCTCAGCAATATCTTGGTGGAGCAGTTGTATTGGCTTGATCGATAACCCCTCCACCTAATTAGTTTGAGGCTATAAGTCCAAAAGCTAAAGACAAAAGTTTCCCTCGACTTTGCCGGGTTTGCTCCTTGTTTCCAATTTATTTCATCGCGATGCCTAGATGTCGATCATTTGCTTAACTTCTTCATCCATTCGGAATGAGATGTTTGAGTAGAAGATTTAGGAGATATGCTTAGAATTAGATGTCATAAAGCATGCCTCACTGTCAGAGTAAGGTTCACCCTTCATCAAAAGAATATGAGCGAAGTTGTTTTGCCGCATATCAAGCTCCCTTCCATCGAGTCATATAATGGGATAATAGATTTGGATGACCATCTAACCAACTTTCGATCAATCATACTTTTTTATGGAGCTTTGAATGTGATTCTACGCCTTTCCTTTAATTCTTAGAAGATTCGTCAGAGTATGGTTTGACACATTAAAGCTGAATTTTACTTTTTTGATGAGCTTGATTGGTCTTTTACCAGCTAATTCATCAGTAGCTAATTCCCTCTTCGATCTGAAACAACTGGAGGGGGAGTCTCTAAAGAACTTTTTAGGCCGTTTTAATACGACTATGTTGGAGGTTAACCATCTCAATCATAAGGTGGCTACGTCTGTCATAACAAGCGGAGTATTAAAAAAGGAAGGTTTCTATTAGTGCAGGTAAACTATCCGCAAAGTGACATAATGGTCTTGGCGGATAAATATGTCAAGGTTGGAAAGTCTTGAAGGTCACCACGAGATGAGCAATTGAAGAAGAAGTATAAGAATATAGTTCGAACAAAAGCCGATCGACTTGCCCTATGAACTTAGGCATGCTACAAGAGCCCAACATGGAGGTTTAACCTATTTACTCCTTTTACTATGCCTTAGGCTTAAATTCTAATGGAGATAGAGCATTAGCTCCCTCAACTGAAGCCTTTATAAGGAAATCCAATCCGAAGAGATATATGACTAAATACTGTTGGTATCATGGGCATGATATCGCTCAGACAGGAGAATGAGCATGTTATCATTATGGTTGACTCATCATCAGTCAGACAAGGAGTTGCCTCTATTTAAAAAAGTGAAGTATGAGAAACTTACATTCTCAGAGAAGGATCTCTAGTGATACAATAAGGATCTCAGGGATACAATGCCTTCACGTTGATGCATTCATTATATTTTTAAATATATAAAACTATGATGTATATTGAGCCCTTATTGATGGTGAAAATGTTCTCTACTTTGATGCCTTTTGTAAGAATGGGTTTGAGAACAGAAAACCTTCGAGCAGTGGACTCCATCTTTATGGGGTTCACCGGTGATGTCATTATATTAGAAGGTGTAACTACTTTGATGGCTGAGCCGACGAATGGCTTTGCACGCAATTATCTTTATGAACTTTTTTGTGATCAGACTTCAGTCATCATAAGGCAAATATCTTTTAGAGTGGTAATCTTCATTTAGCACCTTTCACGAAGTTTCTCCAAAGTGATATGAATTTAAAGTTATTCGGATTCAAAATGATCTAGTCTGACCTGATTGCCCCTCTAGTTAGGATCACATGGGTTAGGAAACCCAAATCCAACTTAATTTATTAACCTACTTTGTTATGTTGCCTCCCACCGATCTGCTGTTCGTGCCATGCGGTTTGACCCCAAGCATGGTCTGCTAGCGCCTGGACCGGTCTTAAGCCGGGCTAGGGCGAAGCTGAGCTTGGGCTTGGAATGTTACAAACCCAGGCCAAATCTAAGGGTATTTCTGTCTCAAAATCTTAAAACATTAGGGTTAGGGTTTATTTGCCTCTTTTGTCTTTAAATAGATGGAGACGACCAGCGTCAGAGGTCTCTCTCTCTATTTTTTTTAAAAAATGTTCCCTTAGAAATTTTCTTGGGTTTTGTTCTATATAATGAAAAGATCGGATGCTATTTAAATTTATCTATTTAAATTTATCTGAGCCCGGCAGGTTGGCGGCCGCGATAAACTGGGCCGTGCCGGCACGGCCCGGTACTGTAGCAGTGCCGGGCCGTGCCGGCACAGGCTCCATCAGGGCCTGGGCCGTGCCATGTGGCCATGGGCGATGCCGCCCAACCCAAAAAGAAGATTTTTGATGCTTACTTACTATTTGTTTTGTCTTGCTAAAGGTGGCATCGCACGAGAAAGTATAACCAAATTTGTTCGAACACAATTGAGCTCATGGCCTGGCATTCATTACCGGCTCAGAAGCATAACTTCATCAAATGAGCATTTGGTATATATATATATATATATATATATTATATATATATTATTATTATTATTATTATTTGATGATTCAATGGGGATCGTAGACTCCAAAAAAGAAAGAAATTTCTACATTCTAATTTAAGATATTCAGGGTGGATGTAAAATCTCAGCCAGCTTAGATGAGTTATTAAACATGTTATGCTATGCCTAGAAAATCTATTAGCGCTCGGTTAGTTTTTTTAAAAAAATAGTTTTGATGAAAAGAATTTTTTTTTGATATATTTTTAATAAAAGTTTTGAAAAAAATAAATTTTATCATATTTGGGTAATAAAAAATTATATAAGAAAATAACTTTAAAAATATTTTTATACATAAAAAATGCTAATTTACTATAATACTAGTAGAATAAAAATTACATAAAAATAATATAATATAATAAATATTATATTATATTATATATATATGTCATATTGCAATGTATTTATTATAATACAATATAATATAATGTGTTATATTAAGTATTTAATATAATGATATGGAATATTAGTTTATATATTATAATATTATATTTTTATATAATAGTAATATGATATAAATATAATAAATGGGTATTTTTAAAATTTTGATGCTAGCAAATTTTTTTGATATTAAAAACTTAAAATACCAAATTTTCATGAAGGAGATATATCAGGATTTATCTTTATTTTTTTTATTTTTCATCAAATCTTTAAAAGTAAAAGTGAAAAAATATTTCATCTTTTCTTTTTTTTTTTAAACCAAACGAGCACTTCCACTATAACAAAACCTTCAAAACATTTGGATTATTTGAGTTTGAGAATTTTAGACTCATCACAACCCTCCCAATTAAATTACATGGTTTCTTTACATATATATTATTAATTTTATAATATCATTGAATTACTAAGTTATCGGTATATAAAATTGTATTCAATAATATAACATGATAGGAAAAATAATAATCAAACTTTAAATTAAATATTTTTAATTTTACAAACTATAATTTTCATTATATTTAAATTATTTTAGAATATTTAAAATTTTTAAATATATAATTGTATGTTTTATTAATAAAATTCTTCATGATTTTGAGTTAATTAATTGTTTGAAATATATCTTTTTTGATACCGTATAAAAACTTGGATTTCATTACCATTGATGCAAACACAATGCTTATTTTGATTAGCGATGAGAATACAAGATGTTCGAAAGTTGAATGTTAAAATGTACTGCCCTTAGATGCAGTAAGCGCATATTATCCGTGCGGATTGGCCTTCGTCATGTATCGATGCATGTGTGGTGGCTCAATGGGCCTTGTTGTGTGCTGCATGCATAGTACGCATGCGGAAAGTCTTTTTTGTATTTGAATGACTATAGCGGTCCCAAAAAAACTCAAGCCCATCAAATTTGAGAATGAACACTTAAGCTATGCTTGGTTAGATAAAATCACTATTGGAATGTGATGATGCCTTATCGTCAGTGGACGTGCCGTCAATTTGCTTAAGAAACTTGATCTCGGCGCGACATCCTTAAGCGTCAGTGGACGTGCCGTCAATTTGCTTAAGAAACTTGATCTCAGCGCTGAGATCTGCAAAAAGTCTCGAGGATCGGATATTTAGTGGGTCCCTCCGACACTCAAGTTAGTGATCAGAATCACAGCTGTGAGCTTGAAGAAGCTCAAGAAAGAGAGAGTTAGAGATGAAAAAAATGCTCTCCGAATGCTTAAGTGTTCATACCTTGTTCATACCTTGGTCAGTGGTTACTCTTATCTATTTTATTGATACTTAGAATCCATGTTACTTGCTTCGGAAGCTTTGGAATCTTATGATGAACAACGACTTTATGAATGGAATGTCAGAATTAGTGGGATTTATCCTATCAGAACTGGGTGATTGGTACTTTTATGACAGATGATGACTTTTTGGGCTCATCTAATCAGAGTCATTAATGCTTTATGATGGATCATACTTCTTAGGCTTGTACTAGAACCGATGGAGTTTGTCTTATTAGGCATATATGAATCAAAGGTAGCTAGTGGGCTCAGAAGTGAAGGCTTGCTTGGAAAGCTGAAGTTAATCTTGGAGATACAAGAAGATAAGAGCAAAGGCCACCTAGGAGCTAGGGCCACCTTAGGGCTGCTTATCAGCTGAGGCCACCTCAGGGCCGCTTATGAGCTGGGGCCGCCTTAGGGCCGTTTAGGAGCCGTTTATGAGCTGGGGCCGTTGGTGCCCCCTCTACTCCTGCCATTAGGTGATTTTGGCTGTTAACCGCCACGTGGCTTTTACCATCTACATTATATGCCCCCCCTATTGAGTCTTGGCACTCATGCGCGCAGCACTTGCTAAGAGAAAGGATCATAAAATCCTTGGTTTTGTTGGGCCTTGCATGCCATAAATTAGCGAAAGCGAGCATGCACCCCCGAAGAGGTAAAGTCTCTTATTCTCATCATTTAAGGAATTGCGTCAGAAGCGATATGGTCCGGGGAGATTGAGAAAAAATATCCTTCGATCAACGAAAAAGGTGGAGTGTCATTATTAGATTGTTCTTTTATGTGTCCCATCATTGGGCGAGATCACGTTCTTCATGTATCATCGAGGCGTTGTATCTCGAACAACAAAGAGTTTATGACGACATCTCCACTCATGAATCTTCATGTGGCATTGCAGTGGCGGAACGTTCAAAAATTATGTATAAAGATTGTCCCGCCTATCCTTTCGAGCTTCTCATGTCTCCATTACCTTGTGCTCTCTTCACCTTCAGAGTCTCGAACTCTTGCCTTGTCCCCTTGATCTTCAGGTCAGTCCCTTTCACTTTCTTTGTTCTTTTCCCTCATGGATTCTGACTCTTGTAGGAAAGGCAAGAGTCCCATGGTCGAACCCTCCAAGAAGGAAATCCTTGGGCACGACGGCGGGCTCCTAGTGGTATTTCCATTCGCGATCGCCCGGCGACCGCAGCCCAAACATCACCTAAGGCTTCTCCCCCACCACCTAGGGTTCTCTGCCTCCTAAGATTTCTCCTTCACCTCCTAAGGTTTCTTCTTGATCATCTAGTCGTCGGCATCTCCAAATTGACATGCATCATAAATCTTATTTTCAAAATCTAGTTTTGGAAGACCTTTAACCAAATCCATTATAATCAATTTTGAAATCAAGTATGTGCTTGCATGACCTAATCTATGATGTCATAGCCACCCAATCTCATTAACCTTAGCATTATTAGCAATTAGGCAATTGTTGCTTATAGATAAATTATTCAAGTCAATTAAGTATATCTTGCCATTTCTATTTCCAACAAGATAATGCTATTATCAATGGGATTAGACACTATGCAGATAGATGCTTCAAAGAAAACTTTGAAACCTTTATCGCATAGTTGGCTAATGCTAATCAAATTATGTTTTAATCCATTACATATAAAATATTTTCAATAAAAGTTGATGGAGTGATCTGAATTTTTCTAATACCCATGATGTGACTTTGACCATTATCTCCAAAGGTCACCACTCCACCTTTTAGCTTCAAGGGTGATAAATTGATCTTGTCACCAGTCATGTGTCTTGAGCAGCCGCTATCAAGATACCATTTTCTTTTTAATCCTTTCGGTGCAAGACACTCCTGCAAAGCAATCAAATCTTATGTTTAGGTATTCAAGCCTTCTTGGATCCTTCATGGTTAGTAGAAATAAATATTGTTCCTTTTTGAACCCAAATCATCTTACTTTTAACATCACCATAAAGTATTTTATGATTGCAAACATAGGATTTATGACCTTTCTTACCACAACAAAAACAAAAAAATCATTTTCAACCGATTTCTTAACAAAGAAATTGTTAACACTTTTTTTGTTTCTTGTGTGGTTTGTATCCCAAACCAGACTTATCAAAAACAACTCTTTGATTGTTTAAAAGTAAATTCAGTCTTTCTGAATTATAAGTAAATTTGTCAACAATGCTCTTGTATTTTTAACTTTCTTTTTAAATTCATTTTCAGCAGAAATCAATTGTTTTTTCTTTTCTAAATCTTGTTTTTTCAATTTATCTTTTCAAAATTCAATAGCAAATTCATTTTTCTTTTTGAGAAGGTTTAGATTTTTGATTTTTTAAAATCTTGTTCTTTGCTCTTAAAATTTTAAAATCATTGCAGCAATTTCATTAAATGTTCATCATAAAGTTCATCAAGAGGATTGCTAAATCATGAACAATTAGAATTAGGTTTAGAACTTCACCAATCTAGTGTTGCAAGTTGGTTTGATTCCATAAGATCATAATGGTTGGCATACCTCTTGTTGTTCATCTTCGGATGAAGATTAATCACTATCACTCTCATGTTGCAATATATGCTTTTCTTTTTCTTTCTATTTCGACATTCAGATCTGAAATGATCCGGGCTTCTTAAACATTTTGATGCTTAAAAGCAATTTCACAATTGATAGTGCACAAGAAAATATGCAATGAGTGTGGTTCGGTGTTAGCTACACCTACATCCACTTCCAAGCAACTCTTGAGCTCACACTATAATCACCCTGATTACAGTCGAGTTATTTTACGAGTTCATAACCCAAACTTGTTTTAACAACGAGATTACAACAAACCCAGTCAATTTTCATAGGATCATCAGCACACAACCTATCACATGCGATGCTTGCACAAGGCTTACTCAACTAATTCAATCACCTGTTTGAACCAGTAACCAAATGTAATAAAAGTAAGGTTATAACAGATAGAAAGCTCCTCAAATAAATAAATAATATAAGCAAGATAGAAATAGAAGAGCCTAATTTAGAAGATTTCTAAAATTGGGCTTTTCTTCTTTTCTTTTTCTCTGAATAGATCTTCCTCAAGATATGATTAAAGCTTTAGAAGAATCGTTGAGGTAGAGGCTATTGAAGAACTAGGGATCTCTTCTTCTCCTTTCTATTTGATGAAAATCCTTCAAGATTAACTTTTGAAGACTTTGGATTTCTCTAAACTCTTTTTCAAACACATGGAATTTCAAATCTGGCTTTTTCTTTTTGATTTTTCTCTTCTCTATTCTCTTCTATTCAAATGATTGGATGCTCCCCTTTTATAATTTCTTCTTAATCCAACTTTAGATAAAAACTAGCCATTAAATATACTCATGGATGTGTTTAGCACAAAAGAGGAAAGAGTCGTTGAGGTGTATTTGAAAAAGATAACTTCTGGAGTCATCTCTGATATTTTTGAAAACTGCCTCTAACAGATTAGAGTTGGCTTTAATCTCCCCAGGGTCGGCTCTAACTTTTCGTAGGATCGACACATCAAGAGCTGGAGTTGGCTCTAGCAAAAGTGGGAGTCGGCTCTAATTTTTCCCCAAAAAATTAGTCTCTGTTTTAACCTTAGAGTCGGCTCTAATTTCCTATAGGATTCAGCTCTAATTTGACGCAGAATGAGGACTTACCATCTTTCGATTAGAGTTGGCTCTAATCTCTATGGGAGTCGGCTCTAATCCATGCCGAAGGTGCCAAACTGTTCCGATACGCTCTGGAGTCGGTTCTAATGCTTCTAGAATCGGCTCTAATGCCTGAACTTTGACACTTGACACTAGACATAGATTCAAACTCAATTTTCTTGGATTTTGATTAATTAAGCACTTTAAATTCCTAAAACACTTAATCAAAATCATTAGTAACATAAGAGATATACTCATACGGTTTTTGTTATACATCAAAATCAATAATTGGGTCAACTGTAAGAATGTCGGTGGAGCTTCCACTATTCATTAAAATTCTTTTTACAAGATGTTTAGCAATTATCATTGAGACGACAATGCTATCATCATTCAGATTGCCCCCCGCCGCTAACTCCCCTTCAGAAAAAAGGGATTATATTTTCCATTCCCTTCTCAACCCTCAATCTTTTAGAAGGCATAGCTGCCCCCCAGGAAAGCATGCCTACCGTTCGTTCCGTCGAAGTATTATCAACGTTGGCCTGAGCAGACGGGGCCTCATTAGAGCTGGGATGGTCGGAGGCCCTCTCTTTTGGATAAACTTTTCGAGATAGCCTTGCTGGATGAGCTCCTCGATGGCAGTCTTCAGTAGTCTCTATGAAAGCGATAATAATGACTCTAATTGCGAGCGACGTCCGTCCTCAATGGGGGAGGGTGCCAGAGATAACGCTCGTTTTTAATCTTCATAAGAATATGAGACCTGGGCAAGGAGAGGTGTAAGTTTTCTTCTCTAGGGGTGAAGTTTTAACCGATTATTTGACCGGCACGGAAGCTTAGGCTTCTTGGGCGGAGGTCCGCTTGGCTCTGTGCGGATCAATTTCTTGCTAGACCCTCTTTAGTGTCCCTCGAGTGAAATCAGCTTCATCGGTATGAATATATTTCTGCGCATGACTTAAAAGCTCAGCATAAGAACTAAGAGGTTTTTTGTCCAAAGAATAGATGAAGGGGAGGGACGGAGTCCTTGCTTCAGGGCCAGAGTGGCACAGCATCGTCAAGGTGGTAGACCTTAAGGGCTGCCGTCTTGAATCGGGCCATAAAATCCTTCAAAAGTTCTCCTTCCTTCTGCTGAATGGAGAACAAACTATTCGCTACGCGGAGGATCTTTCGATATAGGCATTAAAATGCGCTAAGAAAGTTTTTTCAACTGTTAAAAAAAGTCGATGCTGCACGGCAGTAGACGAGAATACCAAGCACGCATAGTCTTTCGAAGGGTAGTGGAAAAAACAATACATAGGAGGGCATCAGTCGTCCCTTGAACTTACATGAGAGCTTTATAACTCTTTAGGTGGTCAAGTGGATCCATGGTGCCATCGTAAGGATCCAGCTGGGGAAGACAGAATCTATGAGAGACAGGCTCTTCCATAATTCGATGAGTGAAGGGTGGATGGGTATCATACTCCATCCCTGGTTGGTTATTAAGCTTCTGGTTGAGCTCTTTCAATCGTCCATCTTGCTGCTCCAAGCGCCTTTCCATTTGGCGATTGAGGTCCTCACTCGTTGATTCAGAAGACGAGCAGGGGGAGCGATGGCGTTGATGGCAGCATATCCGTCTGGGCTCCTTTCCTCATCAGTATTTGGAGGAGGGGCTGCTTGAGTGGTGAACATGAGACCATGACCTTTTGAAGGCTTCGTGGTGGTGGTGCTTGGATGGGGCATGACGGTGGCGATGCTCCTCCAAAGAGGGTCTCCTGTAGGTAGATTGTTGACTGGTTAGGACGACTATCGCAAGCAATATAGGAGGCTCGGATTGTTGTCAAACAACTGCCGGTTATTGCCCTTACAACTCACGGACCGCCCCAATAAGAGCTTGGACTTGTTGGGTAGGTGGCCAGTTGTTCGTATGGGGTAGACAAAATTGGTGGAAAGAAAAGAACAAGGGGATTAGCCTTCGGTTGCTCAGCATGATAGGAATGCCCCCCAGTATAACTTGCAGAAGCCTTCTGAATATGTGTTCGGTTATTGCCCTTACAACTCACGGACCGCCCCAACAAGAGCTTGGACTTGTTGGGTAAGGGTGGCCAGTTGTTCGTATGGGGTAGACAAAACTGGTGGCAAGAAAAGAACAAGGGGATTAGCCTCCGGTTGCTCAGCATGATAGGAATGCCCCCCAGTATAACTTGCAGAAGCCTTCTGAATATGTGTCACCCATTGTTGTTCAAGAGAGGATGAGCTTATAGCTCGGAGTCACAGAGCTATCCTTTACGTCCCCCTACCTGGCGCGCCAGTTGATGATGTTTGATCACCTTGAGCTGACGTCCTTGAGCGTTAGTGGACGTGCCGTCAATTTGCTAAAGAAGCTTCACCTCGGCGCCGAGATCTGTAAGAAGTCTCAGAGATTGGATATTCTGACAGGGACCCTCTGATGCTCAAGTTAGTGATTAGAATCATAGCCATGTGCTTAAAGAAGCTCAGAGAGAGAGAGTTAGAGATGAAAAAATGCTCTCTGAATGCTTGAGTGTTGATACCTTGGTCAGGGGTCCCTCTTACTCATTTTATTGATACTTGGAGTTCGTGTTACTTGCCTTGGAAGCTTTGGAATCTCATGATGAACCATGACTTTGTGAATGGAATGTCAGAATTAGTGAGATTTATCCCATCTGAACTGGGTGATTGGTACTTTTATGGCAGATGATGATTTTTTGGGCTTATCTGATCAGAGTCATTAATGCTTCATATGGATTATGACTTCTTAGGCTTGTGCTTGTGCCAAAACCGATGAGTTTGTCTTATTAGGCATATATGAATCAAAGATGGCTAGTGGGCCCGGGCTTATCAAAAGTGAAAGCTTGCTTGGGAAGCTAAAGTTAATCTTGAAGATGAAGATAAGAGCAGAGGCCACCTCAGGGCCGCTTAGGAGCTGGGGCTGCCTCAATGCCTCTTAGGAGCTGGGGCCACCTGGGAGCAGGGGCTGC
>UESW01001373.1:378685-415751 GCA_900491605.1 Calamus simplicifolius | reverse complement strand
CGTGTGCACGGATATTTGATGTAATGATGATTTTACCCTGCATCATATGCCCCCCACTCCCTAGTCCAAAGTCTAAATTTGGGCATAAGGAGTAGAGTTCCGGATGATTTTATTCGGACGAGGTGCGCAATGATGGCTTCATGCCACGTCGCCACAACATCATTTTTCTCGGTGGATGAAGCGAAAAACCCCTAGTTTCTCGCAAATGACAATTAGGGGAGCAACATATGGCAAGTCCCTGCGCTTAAGGCATCCGAGCTGGCGATTTCAAGATTTGAGGATCCTTATCGATGGTGCACTGCCTTTCTGCTAGGATGGTTTAAAAGAGGGTTGAGGAGAGCTATCCCCTATCAGCTATTTCCTTGCTTTTTCTTCAAAGATTTATTTCTCAAGACTCTTGTGCTCCCCTTCGAAGCATGTTCCTCTCAACTCGGAAGTATGAAAGGCCTGGGTGATATGGCTTCTGTGATAACCTTAGAGGATTTGGATAGAGTCCACCAAAGGTATAGGATTCCTCGGGATATTGTTCTACGGTTATTGAAACCTGAACAGAGGGTCTCAGAGCACTTGAGTATGGGATCTTCTTTTACGAAGAGACTTTGAGAGCGGGTCTCCGGTTCCCCATCCACCCGTTGGTGAAGAAGATAATAAGGTTTACAACATGTGTCCAACGATGGTGACTCCGAACAGTTGGCGCGACATTGTCGGATTCATATCGATGTGCAACTGCGCCGGGATAACAGCGACGCTTCTCAGTTCCGGATCTACTACAGTTTGGTCTCCAAAAATAGACCCAAGTGGCCCTATATTTAAATCTAATATTTTTAAATAAAAAATAAAAATATTTTAAATTCTTCAAATATATATTAATTTAAAAATATCATCAAATATTTATATTTTAAAATAAAATAATTTTTTTTATTTATACTTTCATCATTCATTATGTTACCATTATTTACTATCATCTTTATCATCCTTTGCTACCACATCATCCTTTGCTATTCATTATTTTTTGCTATTCTACTACTTTTCTACATCATATTTGTCGTTCTTCGTTATCACTACCACCATCACATGATACCTTCATCGTATCCTTACTATTTGATATGGCTGATCAAGCCACGTTAGAGCTAACGGATTAAGCAACCAGCGTCCCCCTCGGCCTCGGACTCCAAGCAGCATCCCCCTTGACCTCGGACTCCGGCATCCCCCTCGGCCTTAGACTCCAAGGTCCCCCTCGGCCTCGGACCTTGGAGCCCCCGTTGGCCTCGGCTCCAGTCTTCGAATGTAATATCCTAAAAACCTTATAATTTATTGGTAATATTAATGGTTTTTTCATTTGAAATGAAAGTCGGAGGGTTTCAATAAAGTGTGGCCTGTTGGCCACTTGATAAATGTAAAAAGAAGAAATTTTGAGTAAATGAGTATTTTTGAATGCTAATGAGTTTGATTTAAGAAATTGAGAATAAAGTTTTAATAGGCTTAAATCACAAGAAAAATAAAGTTTAGTTTGAGTTTTATCCTTAAGAGATGTTTTTAGTAATTAGAGTCGACTCTAATTGGAGTGGAGTCGACTCTGGCACGGTTTTGAACTTCGGCATGCTTTAGAGTCGACACCTGCAGAAGGGGAGTCGACTCTATTGAAAAAATAGAAGGTTAGAATTTTTGCTGCGTATTAGAGCCGACTCTAATTTTCAGGAGCGACTCTAATTTTTGCGGGAGCCGACTCTAAATCTGTTAGAGCCGACTCTAAGACGGCAGATTTCCTCGGTTAAATCTTAAAAATTTTATATTTATTCCATTTTAAGTCTGATTTGAGTGCCGTTTGAACCGTTGGATTTCTAAAATCGAGCTCTTCAAGTTGGTGAGGTCTTTTCTTAGAAATGTTATATAAAATTATTTATTTAAATAAAAAATGATAATTTGGGCTATAAATTGATTAAAAAATTGCTACCAGGGCAAATTTGGAAAAGGCTCCGATGTCAATTGCTAATTATGCTAAGGGCAATTTGGAAAAAAATCTAAGGGAAAAATATCATGGCTATAAGTGAGCCACATGATTTTCAAAAAGCGTGCGTTAAGAGTATTTGAGGGCAAAATAGGAAATTGGCATGCCTTAGCCCCTAAGTTATCCATGACTTGGTCCTCAAGTCATTAGAGAAAAAGGGAAATGTGGGTTCAACCAGAGAAAGAAAGAAAGAAAGAGAGAAGAAGAGAAGAAAAGAGAGGAAGAGGAAGAAGAAGAAAAGAAGAAAGAAAAAGGAAAGAAAAGAAAAGCTTGGGTTTGTCTTGGCTTCAGGTAAGCTATAGCTTCCCTTGATCTTGCATGACTTTAAATTTTCTTAGACTCTTATAATTTGAGGCAATAGTGAAGTAATCTTGAGTAAAGAAAGGATGGAAAAAATAATAAGATATTAGAAGATAGATCATGTATGCATGCATGGTTTCCTGGGAAAATCTCGTGTGGAGGTAATCTAATAGCTATCGTATCTGTATGTTGACCTACGTCAATAGGGTTATTCCAGGGAGCCAGAATACCGGAGTTGAGTACCAGTTGAGAAGTAACCTGCTAAGGTGAGTGGGTTTCTCATCTAGCAATGAGAAGTTAATTTGAGCTAGTATAATGAGACTAATACCTAGTTGTGGTATGTTATGTTTAGTAGAGTATTGCGTATGTTTAAATTTGAGAAATGAGAACCTAGTATATGATATTCTGATACATGAGTTTTGAGCATAAGTTTTAAGCATAAAGAAATAAGCATGAGTTTTGAGTATGAGTTTTAAGCATAAAGACATAAGCATGAGTTTCGATGAGAGGATGGTTGATGCATACATGGCATATTTGCATGATAAAACTTTCCAAATGACATATTTTGAGGTATGTATCATATTGAGCATCAGGCAGCTATAGGGTTTATCACCTTTTAGACTGTACTATAGCATGAGCATTGCACACTACTATTGAGCCGGCACCTCCTTGCGATTCGATCATACGATGAACCCCTGAATCATGGGTGAGTCCACGCTTGACAGGCCAGTGGGGCAGGTTGTAAGCAGCCCATGGAGGCATGAATCATAGATCAGTGGAGCTAGTTACTATATATATAGCCCGTGGGGGCAGAGAGAAAACCCGAGGTTCCAGGATTAAGGAACAAAGCACTTTGGGTGAACCGCACGGGTAAGGGGTGCTATTTGTGCGGGGATCCTGTTGCTAGTCACGCACCCAATGAGAGTACACCTACAGGAGGACGACTGTAGAGTAGTACCTCAGAGGCATTACAAACAACCCAGTAGCATGAGATTTAAAAGCATATACTATGATTTAAAAAGGGCCAGTGGGCCAAGTAATTATCCAAGAGGGAAAGTTTACATGAGATGCCAGTGGGCAGGTAGATCCCGGTGGAAATCTAAGAATTTAATAAAGAAAGTCTAAGCTATAGATAAAGAATGCATATCTTCATATTGTAATGCATGGATTTTTATCTTAATGGGTTATCTTTCAGTGGAAAGTTATTGTAGTATTTTAGTACTGGTATATTATTTGAAGAATAAGCTACATTTTACTTTATCTGATATCATGTTAAAAATATACTTTGAGTTATACAAGCTATATAGTATCAGCATACGGTTGAAAATGTGAGGTTATAGTTCTCTATTTCTCCATGGTTAATGGTTATCCAATCACTGTGACTTAGGTTTCACCCCTCTTTGATTGAAATATTCTTTCAGATCAGTGAGTATTTCTGCCAGGATCATAGGATCAGCAGGACCGGACCCTTAGCTGGTGAAGCTTGCTTAGATGCAAGGGTGTATAGATGATAGCCATATATATTGAGATAGGGTGGGATGATATTTGTATATTGCATATGTGTATGTGTACAGTGAGATGTAATGATGTATCAAACCTTTTTGGATATGAATATGAGACTTATGTTTTGAAGAAAATTATGAGCATGATGCATGTACTTATGATTTTGATGTCGATTGTGAATGTGATCTTGTAAACTGCCCGAGGAATGTCATGAAAAATATTATATGAGCAGGTTGATGCTTAGTATTGATTTGAGAGATGTGCATATATAATTGAGCTGATAATAAAAAGTTTTTAACAGGATATGTTTTGTGTATCTGCCACTTATGATAATTTGTTGGGGTTCTCTAACTCTTTATGAGCGCTACATAAAGACTAGTAAAACTCTATCCGATTACCATAGGTATGTGTTGGTGGCCCAAGAGAGAAGGGAAAGCTGACATCCATGGCCTCGGCACCTGCAACCGCCATGTGGCCCAACAACCACCTGTCACCACCTACGTGGCCCACTAACACCTACAATCGCGCGTGGCCACTACCAGTTACGGTGCATGCCTGACATGACTAGGCCCATCTACCACCTATGGCGCCATGCCTGGCAGAGGGCTGGCAGGCAGGGCCACCTGACATACTCAAGGTAGTTGCGACTGTTCCTATCAGCCTGGCCGACCTATCCTCTGCCAAAGTAATGTCTCAGTTAAAGTAACGTCTCGGTAACGTCTAATAACTTATGGCAGCGGTCTAGGAGCTGCAACAACAACGGCGGCCGCACGATAGCACCCAAGGCCACCCTTGTCGGCGCAAGGATGGTTCAACCCAGTCAGTAGTCCACCCGCAGGAGATCCCCTCGGGGGAGCCCCGCCGCCGTCGTGCCTCACCCAGGCACCCCCAACTAGAAGGCCTCCAAGAGGCCTCGGTCACCCTCCTACCATGCTAGCGCTTCCCCTAAGCGGCGGCATAGGAAGGAGACTGAGCGAGGGAATCATCTTCGGTGCCATCCTTCCCCATCCTCGGGATCTTTGCGAGGGGTCCTTCGACAGTCGGATCGCTCGCCGGACCGAGCGATGACTAGATGAGTACAATAGTGGCTAGAGGAGCTCAGCCGTAGAATCACCAACCCACCAAGACGGACTACGACAGCCCCCCCACTGTTTCACCGTATCATGAAGGAGCCAATCTCAAACTGATTTCGCCTGCCCCAGCTGGACCCCTACGATGGCATCATGATCCTTTGGACCATCTAGCGAGCTACAAGGTCCTCATGTAGGTTCAGGGGCGACTGACTCTCTCCTCTGCATCGCCTTCTCGGATCATCCTTCGGAAGGCTATGTGCTTAGTACTCCCACCTATCGCCGCACAGCATCAACTCCTTTCGACAGCTGGAGAGAGCCTTCCTGGCATACTTCGATGCATGCCGGAGGATCCTTCGGTTGGCCGACAGCCTATTCATCGTTCAGAGGAGTAGCGAGTCCCTGAGGGACTTTGTGGTGCGGTTCAAGGAGGCCGCGCTCGAAGTTTACAATCTTGAAGACTCTATGGCCAACTTGGCCTTGAAGCAAGGACTCCGCCCTTCCCGCTTCGACTACTCCCTCGACAAGAAGCCCCCTGGTTCCAATGCGAGTTGCTGAGCCATGCGCAAAAGTACATCCATGCTGACGAGGCAGATTCTTTTCGAGGGAGGCTGATGGAGGGTCCAGCAAGAAGCAGGCCCATCCCGAGCCCGTTGAGGCTCGACCTAGGAGGCCTAAGCCTCCTCGCCAGCCAGACAACCGACCACGGACTCTCGCCCCCAGAAAGGGGCCCTTTACCCCCTGCTCGCCCGATATCCAACATCCTGATGGAAATCGAAGGCGAATCGTATCTTCAGTGCCCTCCTCCCTTGAAGCTAGGAACCCCTGCAATAAAAACCTCTACTACCACTTCCACTGGGACCATGGCCATGATACAAAGACTGACGCCAGTTGAAGAAGGCGATCGAGGACCTCATGCAGTGCGGCCACCTAGGGAAGTTCATCCAGAGGGAAACTCGACTGCACCAGTCCTATCGCACCTCGCCTTCCCAGGTTAGTGTCGACAATGCCCCTATCGAGAAAACCATGGCCATGATTTCTTGGGGGGCAAGCGTACTTCCAAAAGGCCATAGGGAGATGAAGGGATAGATTATGTAATTCTCTTTTCTAAAGGGAACCTAGAGGGGGTAGTTAATAATAATGATGACAGTTGTTGTATCCATGACGATCGCAAAACATCATGTAAAGAGAATTTTGGTTGACAGTGGAAGTTCGTCGACATTTTCAGTTACGACGCTTTTGTTCGGATAAACTTATCCCTCGGCTTCCTTCAGCCTGTGACACGCCCCTAATGGGCTCTGTGAGAGTGAAGGGGGAGATCACCCTCCCGTCATGGTCGAGATGCCGCCATGCCAGAGCACGGTCTTCATTAAGTTTCTAGTCGTCCGAGTTCCCTTGGCCTACAATGCCATCCTCAGAAGACTCGGTTTGAATCTCCTAGATGCTTTCATCTCCACTAAGAGGCTACTTGTAAGATTCTCCACCAGCAGGAAAATCAGAGATGTGTGGGGAGCGGAACCCAGTGCGCTCTGTTATCATGCAGCTCCCAGCCCCATAGGGGTGATTGCTCCACAGGTGCCTGAGATTCGAGAAGAGGAGGGAGCCAGCCAAGCATTTGTTGACCTTCCCGCTAGGGGAGGATCCGGCGAGGATGGTCCAAGTCAAGGCTCTTCTTTCGAGGATGCGTGAGACCAACTTCTCGCCTTCCTGCAGACCAATTTGGACATCTTCGCTTGGTCAGCGTTTGACATGCCGGGCATACCAACAGAGGTAATCGCCCACCAACTCAACATCAACCCGGGGTGCCATCCAGTTCAACAAAAGAAGAGGAGCTTTGCCCCCGAACGATAGAAGGCCATTGACAAGGAGGTCCACAAGCTAAATTGTTAGCCACATCCGGAAGATGCATTATCCAGACTGGCTGGCCAATGTAGTGATGGTCCGCAAGGCCAGTTGGAGCTGGAGAATGTGCGTCAACATCACCAACCTCAACAAAGCGTGCCCCAAAGATAGCTTCTCGCTGCCTAGGATCGATCAATTGGTGGATGCCACGTCCGGCCACGAGATACTCAGCTTCATGGATGCCTTCTCTGGGTACAACCAGATCAGGATGAACCCAGCGGATGAGGAGGCTACTTCATTTGTGACTAAGAAGGGTATCTACTGCTACAAGGTAATGCCCTTCGGACTAAAGAATGCAGGGACCACATACCAAAGGCTGATGAACAAGGTCTTTGAGGACCAAATTGGATGTAAGATGTAGGTGTACATGGATGACATGCTGACCAAATGTATCTGCACCGACGATCATGTTGTTAACCTAGCGGAGACCTTCGACAACCTCCGTGATTCCAGATGAGGCTGAACCCCGCAAGTGTGCTTTGGGGTTACGGTACAAGTTCCTAGGATTCTTTGTGACCCAGCGAGAGATCGAGGCAAACCCCGATAAGATCCGTGCCATCCTCGACATGAGATCTTCAGCCAATAAGAAGGAAGTGCAGCGCCTGACCGAAAGAGTGGCAGCCATGAGCCATTTCCTGTTCAAGTTAGCGAAAGGTGCCTGCCCTTTTTCAGGGCCCTACGAAGGTTAATGGCTTTGAGTGGACAGGGAGTGCCAGAAAGCCTTCGAGGAGCTAAAGGAGTTCCTATCTACTCTATCGTTGATGTCCAAGCCGAGGAGAGGGAGAGGAACTATTCCTTTACCTCGACTTTTCCCGAGGTGATCAGCTCCGTGCTCATTCACATTGATGCCGATAGGACACAGAGTCCTATCTATTACCCCGGCAAGGTGCTTCATAATGCGGAGACAAGGTATTTCAAAATCAAAAAAATAATTTTTGCGCTAACCATCTCTACTTAGCATCTCAGACCTTACTTCCAAGCTCACCCGATCATGAACCAGCCGCTCAGAGCGATCCTATCCCATCCTGATAACTCTGGCCGGCTGGTAAAGTGGGCCATCAGGCTGAAAGAGTTTGACCTATCATTACAACGAGATTGGCCATGAAGTCCTATGTCTTAGCGAACTTCCTGATTGTACTTGGACCGATAAGCAGCTGAAGTCCCCCTCGTCACCCTCAAGCATCACGTCCGAGGCGGGGAGGGAGGACTGGATCCTCCATGTGGAGGAAGCATCGAATTCCCACGGGAGTGGAGCCGGACTCATGCTAGAAAGTCCAGAGGGAGAGGCGGTGGAGTATGCCCTCCATTTCCTCTTTTTCGCCACCAATAATCAGGAAGAATATGAAGCTTTGCTGGCAGGAATGAAGCTCGCCAAGATACTAAAAGTGAAATACCTCAGAGATTTCACTGATCCCAGCTCGTCTTCGGACAAGTTGCTGGAGAGTATGAGGCCCAGGATCATATCATGTCCCGCTATTAGATTAAGGTCCAATCATAGACCTCATTTTTTACTCATTTTAGTATCAGCTACATTTCCAGGGCGAGAACGCTAGAGCCGATGCATTACCCATTTGGCCACCTTGGCCGACGGGGCTCTGGGAGGACATATGTAGAGCGCCTGAAGGTCTCGAGTATCGAGGCTGTGAAGCCCTGCCAATCAACCAAGAGCCTACCTGGATGGATGCTTATGTCCGGTACCTCACGATGACACTCTTCCTAAGGACCCTGTGGAAGCCAAGCTGCTTAAATGGTGAGCTCCTAAGTTTCTAATACTGAACGGGCAGCTGTACCAAAGTCCTTCTCGTACCCAGTCCCGAAGTGATGCCGACTACATCCTCCGAGATCCACGAAGATATCTGGGAGCCATTTGGGGGGCAAAGCACTGGCATTTAAGGCTCTACGCTAGGGGTACTACTGGCTCACTATAAAGAAAGATACTGTTGAGTTAGATCGAAGGTGCGACAGCGATCAGCAACATGCCAATATCCAGCGATAGCCGACCTCTCAGCTGAGCCCCCTAGCGGTCCCATGGCCCTTTGCTCAGTGGATGATGGACATCCTGGGACCATTCCCCCAGCATCCGATTAGAGAAGGTTCCTACTTGTCGCCATTGATCACTTTACCAAGTTGGCGAAGGCCGAGGCACTGGCAAAGATCACCGAGAGCATGATGAGATCATTCCTCTGGAAGTCTATTATCTGTCATTTCGGGCTACCCGCACCCCTATCACTAACAACGGTCGGCAATTCAACAAGGTCCCCTTCAAAGGATTCTGTACCGAGTTGGGCATCTGCCAGCAGTTCATCTTTGTCGGCCATGCACAAACAAACGGAGCAGTCGAGGTGACTAACTGCACCATCCTTCAAGGGCTCAGAATGTAGCAGGATGACTTCAAAGGAAGATGGGTGGAGGAGCTCCCTAATGTGCTGTGGGCCTACCACATGACGTCGCGGCTCCCACTGGAGAGACCTTTCAGCCTTGTGTTCGGGTCCGAGGCCATCATCCCCGTAGAAATCGACATCCCGAGTCCTTAGGTGGAGTAATATCTTGAGAAGGATAACCCGAGCCTACTGCGGGCCAACCTCAACCTCGTGAGGAAGTACGTGATCGAGTGACTCAGAATGGTAGCCTATTGCCAGAGAGCCGCGAGGTACTACAACGCTCATGTCCACCCTAAGGCATTCCTCCCATGAGACTTAGTTCTCAGGAGAGCCAAGGTCTCGAAGCCAGCGGAAGGAGGCAAGCTATCGCCCAACTGAAAGGGGCCCTATCGGATCATGGAGGCTCTCCACTATGGAGCATACCAGATCGAGGGACTTAACGAAAAGCCACTCTCCCATCTGGAACTCCAATAACCTCCACCGGTACTATCAGTAATGTAAACATGCACATGTTTGATTATGAATTTGAGTATTTCATCCTTTCATGAGCTTGAATAACTCATCCTTTCGGCTAATAAAGATATGTTCGAGTATCTCTTCCTTTCAGCCAAAGCCCGACTTTAGTCGGCACTAAAGACCGGGCTAGCTCAACACCTGAAGACTCGATCCCTATCGGCACCAAAACCCTGCGGCAAGTCGGTGTCGCGGGCCTAATGCAAAGTCAGCACCTAAAACCGACCTTGAGTCTTCATAAAGGCCGGCTCCAGTGCCAGCCTCGGCACTCGCTCTAAGATCGCACCAGCACTACAACGAAGTCTCAAGCCTGCTTATGGCGAACACCGGGACCGATGCAGCTCTATCGGGTGATCCTATGAGGGCGAACTAGGATAGGAATGCCACACAGAGCTAAGCATTCAAAGAAATTTTTAAAGACAGAAATTTCAAGAAAAACTTCATTTTTATTACTTGTCAAAATGTCTACAAAATGCCAACTCAGGTCGGACTTCAGTACAAAATGCCGACTCAGGTTAGACTTCAATGCAAAAGAAAAGAAAAACTCAGCGTGGTCCCTCAAGCATCGATCGATGCGGACCCACCACCAACTGGCTCCTCTAACTCCTCACCAACGTCAGGCTCGAGGTCGTTGAGGCTCGAGATGCCAGACCCTCGCGGCCTTCCTCTTGCTGTCTCGAAAGCCCTGGAGGTAAGCATCCACGGAGGCCTCTGCCACCTCATCAGCAAAGTCGGCGAAGCCCCGGAAGCGCTCCACTGCCTCTGCTGCTGCCCCCTCCGCTGCCGGCCCTTTCCTCGGCGTCTCGTGCCCTCTGGAAGGCTTCGCTCACTCGGGCAGCAGCATCGGCGACCTTGGCATTGGCATCAGCGGCCCTAGCATCCACCATCCGAGCGACTCCTCCGCATCCTCGACTCACCCCTCAAGTTCCCTCACCTCCTGGATCATTGTATCCAGTTGGTGTCAATTGGCCTCCAGCTCGGCCACCTTTATCGCCAACTCCGCTTCAGCGGTGCGGGCACGCCTAAAGTCGGCCGCTCCCTGCCACCTAATCTCCTCAACCTTCCCTTGGAATAACCCCAGGATCCTCTTGGCCTCCTTGGCCTCCCTCCGGGCCATCCTCAGTGCCCTCTGGGCCACCTCGGCCTCCTTTCGAGCCACCTCCAGCGTGTTCTCGCCTCATCGGCCTTGGCCACAGTGGCCAGGGACACCTGGTGGGCATGATCGCTCCGAAGGGCGTGTCTCTCAAGGCCAATAAGGAGTTCACTGCCTGCACAGGGAGAGCCTCCGTTAGTACACAGTGAAGCAGAAAGATAATTCAAAGAGAAGACACTTACCCACAAACGCACCGCAAAGGCATCCTGGAAGATGGTGGAGGCATCAGCTGGCTGAACTCCGCTTGGAACTCCGGTAGGCAGACCCGACAAACTGCCACTTTGCTATGCGGCCATGGTACGTAAGGGACACACGGGCGGGATTTGCCTCGATCCTCCTCCCCTCTGCGGAACTGGCCGAGGTCAAGGGCTCGGATGTCGCCCTAGGCCCGGCGTTCCTCCGTGGCCCTCACTAGTCGAGGCATCCCCTGTGGCTGCCTCAACCACTACCGAGGCATTCCCGCTTGCCGACGGGCCCTATCCCAAAGTTGGTGTGATGGCAGGTTGGGTCGGCTCCGCACTCGAGTGGACCATCGTGGTCCTTGTTTCCTATAGGGCATGTCGATGGTGAGTCTATCAGTGGATAAGTTAGCAGGATGACCAGCGGGGTGACCAACGGGGCGACCTCCTCGCTCGCCTAATGGTCGACGGAGGGAGGAGCAGGTGACTGAGACCGAGGTCTCTACCTTGACCCCCCTGCCTTGTTGCTGGTCCTTCACCTCTTTGCAATCGCCCTCATCAAGGATTCAATCGGCAGCCTCATATCTGCACAAGTCAGAGCTTATCAAAAAAAAAAAAAAAGAGAAAAAGAGAGAAAAAGAAGAAGCAAGGAGATCTTCGTAGCCGCTCACCATAGCTCGAGATAATGCCTACGAACCAAAGATTTTCCTCCGACTCTTGGCAGCGGGGACCAAGTGGTCAGCAGCTGATCGAACGCCTCCTTATCCCCCGAGACCACCGACTGATTCTTGTTGGGCCCTACATTCGGGTCCCCTAGTATGGTCTCACCCCCTCCAGGTCTGCGAAGAAAAATCGGATCTTATACCCCATAACGGATGTAGGGAGACCCAATCTGATGGCTCGACCAGGCCTGGGTTGGAACAACCACCAGCACGACTGGTGACGAAGGGTGTAAAGGCTGTGGAATAGGAAAACCCTAGCCTCTATACCTGAAGGTGGCACAGCACAAGAAGGCACAGATGGTTCGAATAGATTTTGGAACCAATTGTGCGGGCACTAAAGAGTACCTATCAAGAAGATTTGTGACGAAGGATGGAGAGGCAGCCGAAGGCCCGCCTTAAGGAATACCTCATACAGGGCGACACTCCTAGGTCGAGAGGAAGTCATTTGTCATCGGGGCTAGGGACGAATAGTCGGACACTAGCGAGAATCTTGTACTGGGCCCTAAGGTTCGCTAGCTCCTGGACGGATACGGTGGAGGCAGCCCCTTTGGGGATTCTCCTCTAGCCTAGGGGAGGACCTGCGATGATCGAACCACCCCTAACGAGTGCCCGGCCAGTGACACGCTGCTGCGACAAAGGAACTAGGTCCTGGAGGAAGGAGAGAAAGATGAGGACCATCGAGGCATAGGTGAAGGAGAGGCCTACAGTCGCGAAGAGGAGACACGGTCCTCAGGTGGAGAAGCGAACGATGAGAAAGGGAGGAAGCCATGGAGGAAAGACAAGGGTCGGGAGGATTGACTTGGGCAAAGGTAGGATAGCAACAAGGCCCAGAGAAGGAAGACTCGGACGAGGTTCAAGCTCGGGGGAAGAAGAAAGTCTCAGAGATGTAAGGAGTCAGGTCCGGGGCAACCTTCCTTCTTTACCCTTTTTCAAATCATCCGCCTAGTTCGGCCAGCCACGTGCACATCTACTACTAGAGGGGATGCCTCGGCAATCGCTCAGCAAACGAAATGCGAGATCTGAAACCAATGTCAGGACATCGATAGCATTAGCGCAATGATGGCAATAATGGTGGTTGCCTTTTCATGGGTTCTGAAAGGATTTTTCCTTTTCAAAAAGGATCCCCTCAGATCCGACGGGGAAGGTTAACAGGAGCGATGGCGTTACATTGCCCCATACTACCGGCATTGAAGAGTCTTCGTCCCCAAAGGGCATTCACCTCTCTACGACTGATGGCACACCAGGATCAGCCACCTGATGATTTTATACCCCTTTCGCCGGGCAAGAAACGAACCCGCATCGTCTTAGGAGCGAAGGGCATCTAATGTGGCTGATCAAGCCACGTTAGGGCTAACGAATAAGCAACCAACATCCCCTCGGCCTTAGACTCTAAGGTCCCACTTATTGGGGAGATTGCTGAGAAATTATTGCCCCAATCTTATTGATTTTGATGATTACCAAAAGCCAAGAGTATATTAAAAGATGCAATGAGTTTATTACATAAGCAATAAATTTATTTAGAACAATCAATGAGTATGTTAAGTATGACTTTAATCAATTGAAAGTAACTTCAAGCTCCATGTTTAAGCTTTAAAAAAGAAATTTTTATACTTCATATTTCAATCAATGAGTTTTTGGAACATTTCTTGAATTGATTCCTAATGACAATTTTAGTGTATTCAAGTCAAAAAATTGATTTAAAATGAATCTGGAACGAATTTCAAGTCAATCAAAAAATTCTCTGATTTTCGATACATTTCGGAGCCGACTCTAGAGTTTCAGAGTCGACTCCACTCAGAATACAGAAATGTCTGTTTGTCTCGAGTAGACCCATGTGATTTCTCGAGTCGACCCCCGATATTGTCGAGCTGACTCCATGACTGTGTGAGTTGACTCTGCTCAGACACCAGAGCATTGTTTTTCTGAGCACTTCTCGAGTCGATCCCTTACTTTTCATGAGTCGACCCCCGACTGTCAGGAGTCGACACCTTATTTTCGATGAGTCGACCCTTTGACTTTCTGAATATTTCTATTTTTGGTATCGCTCTTCGAGCCGACTCGCCTAAAGCTGGAGTCGACTCCAACAAATCTAGGCGTGATTTTTCTGAATGCCAACTCAGCGTCAACGGTAAGATTTTTCAATAACGGCTATATTTCTTTGTTTCTAACGGCTATTTTTGCAGAATCTATAAATAGAGAAGCCGTTTTCAAATCAAAGATATACATATAGAGAGATATACAAATCTAGAGAGAAAAAGAAAAATCTTTCAAAAAAAAAAAAAACAAAGCATCATTTGAAAAATCCGAGATTCAAAAATAGAGGAAAGAAAAGGCGTGAAATCAAAGGAAGCTTCATTCGTGCTCAAGTTCATCAATCCAAGAAAGCTTCAGAAGAAAATCCAAGAGCCATTCAAGAGAAAATCAAGAGATTTTCAACATTCAAAGAAAGGAAGAAAAAAGCTCAAATCCTTCTCAACTGCTTCAACTGTGAAGAATCGGAGCTGAGACTTGATTCAATCTAGCAAGGAGAAGAAGAAAGAAGAAAGAAGAAAAGCTCAAAAGCCAACCAACTACAAATCAGGCTTTTCTAAACTTTGTTCATTTATTTGATTATCTGCTCATTGAGGAGCTGTGTACTTGAAAAACAATATTTCTTTTGTTTGTGTCTAGTTCAATCTGGGTTGATTGAACTAGTGGAGGTAACCTTACCTCGGTACAAGCTTGTTATAGCTTGTGTTAGGGTTTTTGTGCTGGTGAGCTCGAAAAACCGGCTGGGTTCGTTGTGATCCCGGGAAAACAACAAGTTTGAGTTGTGAGCTTGTAAAACAACTCGACTGTAATCAAGGAAGATTATAGTGTGGACCCAAGTGAATCTTGGAGTGGATGTAGGTGTTGGATACACCGAACCACTATAAAATCTTTTGTATTTGTCGTGCTTCCATTGACTCTATCTCTATCTCTGTTTTATTCACTGTACTTTGTATTTACATTGCATTTGCTTTCATTCTTCTTAAGCAAACTATTTTAAAAGGCTAAATTTTTAAAGAACTCAATTCACCCCCCTCTTGGGTTGTCATCTGGGCCAACACCACTCGACCAGGGTCAACCTCGGCCTCGAACTCAAGCATCTCTCACAGCCTCGGACTCCAGCATCCCCCTTAGCCTCAGACTCCAAGGTCCCCTCGGCCTCAAACTCCAGCATTCCCCTCGGCCTCAAACCTCGGAGCCCCCTTTGGCCTCGGCTTTAGAGTCTTTCACGGCCTCGGCACCTGCAACCGTTATATGGCCCACCAATCGCCTGTCACCGCTACGTGGCCCACTAACCACTTGCGATCGCGTGTGGCCACTACAAGTTATAATGCACGCCTGACATGACTAGGCCCATCTATCACCTATGGCGCCCTGCTAGACAGAAGGCTAGCAGACATGGCCACCCCTGACATACTCAGAGATGGTTGCGACTTGTCCTTGTCAACCTGGACTCTAAGTGACTCGACTAAGTCTTTAAGTCCTTCATTCATTACTGTTTCCACCGAAACAACTGGTCCCTAAAGGCTTTCTTGCAGGATTTTTATTCAAGGAAGAGACACAGGAGATTCCTGAACCCTTGCTCATCGCCCTCCAGATCCTCTTCATTACTCGACGTTCGAGAAACGTGATTTTACTATAACACTATTCATTGTAATTTTTTACTATTCATCATCATTATCACTATACCTTTTCTTCAATCCTTTATTATCATATTCTCTATTCTTTTTTTTTTCCACCATTCCTTATCATTGCCATCACACAACAATAACATGAGATAGGCTATCTCAGAGGAGAGGATTCGATCAGCTTTATGGGATCTAGAGTCAGATAAAGCCCTTGGACCAGATGGTTTTCCATCCTTTTTCTTTCAGACTTATTGGAGCATTATGGGTCATGATGTTCAGCCGGCTATCCTACTAAGTGGAATCAAACTCTTATCACCTTGGTGCCCAAACGCTCCGATGCTTCCTCTCCCCTTCACTATAGGCCCATCAACCTATGTTATATCCTATATAAGGTATATTCCCGGATCTTAGCTAATAGATTGAGGATAGCCCAGGAGTTTATGCTTGACTTTCATAGATCTTCTGGCCGACAGTCTTATGGCCGTTAAGCTTGATATGGAATGAGCTTATGATAGACTGAGCTGGAATTTTCTACATAAGACCTTTCTATAGTTTGGGTTTGATAAACTTTTTATAGATTGGATTATGGCAGGCATCGATAGTCCTTTCTCGCTCATTATTAATGGCTACCAGACAGAGTTCTTCCATTCGGCTATGGGCCTACGCCAAAGCTGTTCGATTTCTTCATTATTGTTCATCCATATCGCTGATGATTTATCGCGTGCACTCCACCAGGCGCAGCACAATTTCTGTATTGCACCCTTTTGAGCTAGACCAGATGGGCCTTAAATCTATCACCTTTTTTTTGCTAATGACTATATCCTGGGGAAAAGGCTAATATCTGTAATGCGAGTGCTTATGCCAAAATTGTGCAGGAGTATTATTGGACCTCGAGGTAGAAGGTCAATCTTCACAAATCTTTGATTTTTTTAGTTCGAAGAACTCTTCGAGAAAAGCCATTCTTTAGAGGCTAGCCATCTTATGTATTTAGGGATTTCTATCACTAGTAGGCAGCAACGATGCTCCGAGTTTAGTGAGCTTGAGCGCCAGGTTCGAGAATGTGGCTGGCAGGTTACAGGGTTATCTATGATGGCCCAAATTATCCTTCTGCGTTCAATTCTATCGTCCCTCCCTCTTCATTTACTATATATTGCTTATCTCGACTGCTTGTCTTGAAAGGATAGAGCAATGTTTTAGAGACTTCATTTAGGCTCCGATGCGGGATGATCATGGCATGCATTTACTGACTTGGGACAATATCTGCATGCCTATCACTGAAGGTCTTGGTATTCAATCGTTAGTGGTGCAGAGGGAAGCTATGCTTGCTAGCTAAACATGCTTCACGACCCACATTGCTTTAGGAGATAGTGGACTCCTGATATATGACTATTCATTCCTCTCATCATTTCTTCTTGAAGGAGGTTTGTAGTCGTACGCCAGCTATCATGCACAACATCACATGAATGATTGGAGATGACTCTTCGATGAGAGTAGTCTAAAACATTTGGCTTTCGGAGCTCCTCTCTCGCATTGTCCTACTCTGTTTACTACTGAAGTCCCTTGGCATATGTGTTGGAAGCTTGAGTAAAATTGTACATAGGCAGGCCTCTCTACTGAATGATATAAGAGCGGACTTGGACTGTCATAGCGTACCAAATATGGTTATCTCAAAATTAGTTAATCTTCACCGAACTTCACCGAAGACTCTGTCTCCCTCAACGGACTATCCAGAAAGCTATATTTTAACAACTCTAGTCTCTTGGGTTCCTTGCTACATCGATAGCGAACCGATATCCGATTTTTCTCTCTTTGGAGCCCCCACCAGGTATGTTAAAATTAATTTTGGTGGAAGTATGCAAAGCTCTCTACTTTTATTATCAAAGGGATGGATGAAGTTATGCTAGCGGCTAAGGGATTTGATCACCTTGACTCCTCCATTCTTATGATACTCTACAAAAGATCTCCTAATTTTGAATTGCGAATGACCATCTTTTGAATTTTGAATATGAAAACAAGATTATACTCAAACAACTTCTATTTTAGACTAACTTACGATTGATTTGATCACCCGTCTTTTCAAAATAATAATAATAATAATAATAATAAGGTAAGTCCTAATTTGATCCAATTAATACCGAAAGCTCCTTGAATATAATTGAAAGAAGAAGAATTAAAGAACAATTTAAAATTAATTATGAAGCATACCCAAAATATTAATACATAAAATAAACAAATTTAAATTTTAAACCTAAAAGGAAAAACTTAAGTTGTATATTTTTGCAACGAAGCTTTAATTTTAAAAGCAAGCAGGATCCCAATGGATTTGATCCACCATTGTCTCAAGCATTTGAAAGCGCCACAACACCTTCAAAGCCCCGAGCGCTCTCGCCATTTATAGAGCTTAGAGATCCAAAATACAACAGGGCAAACACAGATCACTACTTAAATAAAATATCCTCCAGCCCCACCCTCTAAACCAACCAAATTTTGAATTTCCAAATATGATCATATTATTAGGCCAAAACATAATATTTTTATCATTTATTTTTTTAATAGCAATTAAAAATAATATAATATAAAAATCGTATGCCATAAAAGTCATAACCCCAGCACGAAACAACACCACCAAGCTATTAAAACGAAAATTATTGTTCCATCGCTTGGCGAAAATAAATGATAATTCCAAATAAAACATAAAAACCACACACCAACCAAGCCATAACGACTACAAAAAACAATGCCTATAAACGACTAAACCAAAATGACTAAAACCAAAATCAAAGTGTGTACCCGCATAATAGTGAAAAAAGGTGACTTGCGTTATGACCTGCAAAACTAAAACTCGAGAGCAAAAATAAATTTTAAGCCTCGTGCACCAATATTTTACTAAAAAATTATGTCTTAGCAAATAAGCATATACCCCTAAAAAAAATCGTTGACGCAAAGTCTAAAAGAACAAATCTAAAATTAGTCGGACGGGCAATTAAATTTTAAGCCTAGACCAAAAGGCCGCGCACAAGTGCCTAGAAAAGCTGCGCAATACAAGGGAAAAAAACGTACAAAAAGCCGAAAAAACTCCACAAAACAAAGAACCAAAAAATAAAAAACCAGCACGATGTGCTTAGCAAAGCTGCTCGAGCTCAGACTTCGACATTAAAATTTTTTGTATGATAAACAACACACCGAAACTTGAAAACTTGCAGCATAAAAATTCGATCCACTTAAAAATCACAAGCAGACTCAACTTACCTACACAAACTTCAAATTACTAGCCAATCATAATTATTTTTCCTAAAAGTTGATTTATCAAATAACACAGCAAAAGACATACAAATCAACTAAAACCAACCGTAGGTATACAGCATACTATTCAAATTCAAATTCAAATTTAGAGAAAACAATCCAAATACAAACAACAATCCAAAAGCGCACAACGCAGATGACTTAGCCCCATCCAAAAGCTACAACGCTGCCATCCGTGCCCATGCAATCCCATGCAATCCAAAAGCTACAACATCCACCGATAGTTTTATTGAGCCCGTTCATACAATGCAACCGGGCGAAAAACAAAAGATACGGTATTTAAAACCATCAATTAAGACTTAGTGTTAAGTTACTGACAATCACATCCATAACATTGTCCACCGGAAAAACACTTTCCATGGAAACAATGAAGAAAGGTTAGGAGGCAAAGATAAAAGAGGCAATAAATATGCAATACACCACCTCGACAAAATAAAGGTTGCACTAAATAGAACATAAAAGATTTAACGCACTAAAACAAAATCAGTGCATCAGTTAAAAAAAAATAAATAACAGACGTGTTCCCAAATTATAGGAACACTTCAATCTTAGTCGAAGAAATGGTTACCATACATATGCTTGCCATGCAAATGCAATCAGAGTGTTGAAAATTATTACACACATCAAACAGAATAATAAACACTCGAGGCCTCGAAATACGAAGTCCAATAACACTGCTAAGACAATGCAGTTGAGGTTTGAATAGAAGCCTCGACGTACGTACGAAGTCCCAATAAAATTGCTAGGAGAATGCATCTGAGGTTGAACAGAAATGCACTGTTAGTTGACTACAAGCAAGATTGCACCAACTTCGCCCCCTCACATCCAGCGTTCCATCTGCAGCTTCAATCAATTATTTTTAATTCAGCGTTCCAAAAAGCAGGATTCCTTTTTGGTACAACCAGTCGTAGTGTGTAGTTAAAAGTAATTCAACCAACTCTGGAAAAAGTTACAACGATCGTTGCCAAACTTCTATTTCAAAATAACCATACAGCTCAACAGCTGAGAATCATCTTAAATCCAATGCAGCGACATCCAGAAAAACATCTTCTCATACAGATCCAGAGCAGAGAATCATCTTAAATCCAACGCAGCGACATCAAGGCAATGATGTTCCCATAGCAAAAGAATCGTTTTGAATCCAATGACTACAACGAAGCAAACTCCAGATCTAACAAAACCCTGAAGAAACGCTCACCAATGGAGCCACAAGTCCCCAAACAACAAGAAACTAACATTAAATCAATCTCCCTTCTACAAAGTCAATTTCAGACAACACAACAAGTCCACCATTTATTTCAAAACTAACAAGTAACAACACAAAAAGAAATTCAAAATAAACATAACATGAAAAATAAAGCAAAATTTTTCAGCAGAGTTCATTGGCGTTAATTCGCATAAAAATAATGCAAAACTCTTCAGTAATCCTCATTTGGTAATACTAGAAATTTAACTGCATGCTCGATAGTCATAATAATCATGCAAGGAAGCGAAACCTGGGGGCACCCCATTTTCCATTATAGAAGATAAGCATAGCAGGAATTGGATGAACCGAATGAAATAAATTACCCGGAAAGGATGGTAACACATGACCTTATCGCAACATTAGAATAAATTGGATGAATTGGATGAACCGAATGAAATAAATTACCCAGAAAAACTGTCAATTGACTTCAACTAATGATCTTAATAATTGGAGAATATAAATTAACGAGTGAAACAAAGCCTACCATTAGATTTACTCACTGAATTATCACTTGCGAATAATCATATCTCACGAGATGCCTGCTCATCTATAAAATTTGATGAAATAAATTAGATCCTCTCCTTCCATAGAAGGAATTTAAACAATACTAAACAGTTATGCATATGTACCTCAAAGCTTGAAGGTTGATGATGGCAATGGTTGCTCGCCCTTCGATGATTGCATAGATATAACGATCAACTCGTAGAACTATTTTTTAACAAAAAAAAGAGAGAGAGAAGACACCAGAGAGGGAGAACCCAGGAAAAAAAACCCCATGCAATCTCCCCAACACAAAAAAATAAATATTTTATTAGGATCTGGTGACATGCCATGCGAGCGCACCCAACATGGCAAAGGTCGATGCGACAACATGGGATCCGAAAGTAACTACCGTCATGATACCAATTTCCCCTCCCTTAACTTCCATTCATGGAACACAGAAACCCACCCCTCAACATCAACTCTAATTTCACAAACTAGAGATATCAGACTCGTTTTTCACGATCCCTAAGTCCATCACGTTTCCAACGGACCGATCCATCTAGATCTTGCAGATCCATTCATTGATTTTGATGATTAATAAAGGAATTGAGTATATTTATTTGATTACTAATGGATTTTATAAGTGTTTCAGGACTTAAATTTATTTGATCAATTTAAAGGAATTAAGAAATAAATTTTGAATCAAATACAAATCAGAGATTTCAAAGTTTCAGAGCTTGGAGTCGACACCTAGAAAGTCTGGAGCCGACCCCATGGCCAATTCAATTTTAATCTGATTTTTGATACAAACTGGAGCCGACACCTAGAGTTTCGGAGCCGACACCTAAGGTTTCGGAGTCGACACTTACAGTGTCTGGAGCCGACTCCGATGCGGGGACAGAACGTTGATTTTTGAGCATCCTGGAGCCGACACCTACAGTATTCGGGAGCCGACACCTGACGACGGCGAGCCGACACTTACTTTTGCGGAGCCGACTCCACGACGAACTCAGATTTTACTATTTATGGAAAAACGATTCGGAGCCGACACCTGAAAAGCTGGAGCCGACTCCAACCCACCTGGACGAAAAATCAAAAATGCCAGATCAGCTCTAACGGTAATATTTTTGATTTCTGACATCTAACGGCTATTTTTTATGAATGAAAATCCTTCCAGGTACACTCCAACGGCTAGATTTCACCCAAAAATGAATCAAAAGAAAATCTATAAAAAGGGGAAAAACAACCGTTTGAAAAAAGAAGAAGAGAAAATAGAAACGGATAGACAAAATCAAAAATCAAAATCCGAGAAGTCTTGAGCCTTATATCCAAGAGAGGAGCTTTCAAATTCAAAACCTTCCACTCCACAAAGCTCAAAGAAGAATCCAAGCCGTTCAAATAGAAAAATCGGAGGATTCTCAACTAGAAGAAAGAGACCAACTTTTCAATCTTCTCAACTGCATCTACTGTGAGAATCGGAGCTGAGGCTTGATTCAACCCAGCAAGGAGAAGAGGAAAAGAAGAAAAGCTCAAAGCCAAACAACTTCAAACCAGGCTTTTCTAAACCTATTTACTTTTCTTTGAATATTTGCTCATTAAGGAGCTGTGAAAATTTGTAAAACATTCTTATTCTTGTTTGTGCCTAGTTCAATCAAAGGGGATTGAACTAGTGGAGGTTGTTAACCTCGGGTCAAGCTAGTTTAGCTTGAGTTTTGGGTTGTGTGCTGGTGAGCCCGAAAAACCGGCTGGGTTCGTTGTGATCCCGGGTAAAACAACAAGTTTGAGTTGTGAACTTGTAAAACAACTCGGCTGTAATCGAGGAGATTATAGTGTGGACCCAAGTAGGATCTTGGGAGTGGACGTAGGTGTTGGATACACCGAACCACTATAAAATCTTTGTGTTTGCCGTGCTTCCATTGTCTCTATCTCTATCTCTATTTTATTTGCTGTACTTTATATTTACATTGCATTTATTTTCATTCATCTTAAGCAAACAATTTTTCAAGAGGCTAAATTTTTAAAGAACCCAATTCACCCCCCCCTCTTGGGTTGTCATCTGGGCCAACAATTGGTATCAGAGCAAGTGCTCATTAGATTTTGATCACACGATCAAGAGCTAAAGATCCAAATGGCAACTCAAGTTGGATCATTTGCCGAAGGTCATTCTACAAATAGACCTCCTTGTTTAATGGTTCCAACTATTCTTATTGGAAAGCAAGAATGAGGATATTCATTCAAGCTTCTGATTATGAATTGTGGGGTGTTATAACTAATGGACCTAGTACACCCACACACGTTGTTGATGGCACTATTGTTCCTAAGCCCGAAAGGGATTGGAATGATAATGATAGGAAAATGGCACAGCTCAATGCTAAGGCCATGAATGTCTTATATTGCTCTTTAGATGCTAATGAATTTAATAGAATCTCCACTTGTAATTCCAAAGGAGATTTGGGATAGATTAGAGGTTACCCATGAGGGTACTAACCAAGTAAAAGAATCCAAAATAAACATTCTTGTTCATAAATATGAGTTATTTTGCATGGAACAAACTGAAAATATAGCTAGCATGTATACTAGATTTACTGATATTGTAAATGGGTTGAAAGTTTAGGCAAAACATATTCTAACTCTGAACTTGTCCGTAAAATTCTCAGGTCACTTCCAAGAACGTGGGAAGCGAAGGTGACAGCAATCCAAGAAGCAAAGGACCTCAACACCTTACCCTTAGAGGAGCTTCTAGGATCCCTAATGACCCATGAATTGACCATGAAGCAGCACATAGAAGAAGATGTGAAAAAGAAAAAGACCATAGCTCTTAAGGCTGCTGAAAATGAGGAGAGCTGCAATGATAGTGAAGAAGATGATGAGACAGCTCTTCTAGCAAGAAAGTTCAAAAAATTCATGAGGAGAAAGAGACCCTTCCACAAGAAGAAATTTGGAACTAAGATGGAAGGAGAGAAAGAAAAAGACAAGGACAAGGATAAAGAGAAAGACCCCTTGATTTGCTATGAATGTAAGAAACCGGGGCATTACAGATATGATTGTCCTCAACTGAAAAAGACTTTCAAGAAGAAAAAGAAAGCCTATGTTGCAACTTGGAGCGACAGCGATGAATCCTCATCGGAAGAAACAAAAGGAGGTTGCTAACATTTGCTTTATGGCAAACGAAGAGGATGAGGTAAGTTCTGAAAACCCTTGCGATGAATTTGCTTTTGATGAATTATTTGATGCTTTTAATGAACTTGTTGGTGATTTCAAAATTTTGAAAAAGAAATATAAGTTTTTGAAAAATGAAAATTTAACTTTGATTGAAGAAAAAGAAAATCTTAATAATGAAACTAAAGTGCTGAAATCTGAAAAAGACAATTTGACTAAAGAAAAAGAATCAATTTCCAATGAAAATGATAAACTAAAGAAGGAAGTTGATAAATATAAAAGTATTGTTGATAAATTCACTTATAGTTCAGAAAAACTTAATTTATTGTTAAGTAATCAAAGAGCTATATATGATAAGGCTGGTTTAGGATATAGACCTAATTTGAAACAAAAATTTGTCAAAAACTTTTTTAGAAAGGAACAAAACAATGATAATGTTACATGTCATTACTGTAACAAGAAGGGACACAAAGTTTTTGAATGCAATTTTAAGAAAATAGATAAGAAGATAAATAGTAAAGGAAAGAAAATTTGGGTTCCTAAAGGAACAATTGTTTATGCTACTAACCATGAAGGACCCAAGAAAGCTTGGGTACCTAAATATAAGACTTAATTATTTTTGCAGGAGTGTCTTGCGGCCAAAAGATCAAAGAGAAAGTGGTATCTCGATAGCGGCTGCTCAAGGCACATGACGGGTGACAAGGATCAATTCATCACCCTTGAAAGCAAAAGAGGAGGAGTAGTTACATTTGGCGACAATGGCAAAGGCCAAATCTTGGGGTTTGGTAACATTCAAATAACTCCCTCCACATATATTGAAAATGTCTTATATGTTAATGGTTTGAAACATAATTTAATTAGCATTAGTCAATTATGTGATAAAGGTTTTAAAGTATCATTTGAATCTTCTATATGCACAGTTTCTAATCCCATTGATAATAGCATTGTTTTTATTGGAAATAGAAATGGCAATGTATACCTGATTGATTTAGACAATTTGTCTACTAGTAATCATTGCTAGTTGCTAATAATGCTAATATAAATGAGATTGGTTGGTTGTGGCATCGTAGATTAGGTCATGCAAGCACACACCTTATTTCAAAATTAATTAGAATGGATTTAGTAAAAGGACTTCCACAATTAGATTTTGAAAATAATAAAATTTGTGATGCATGTCAATTTGGAAAACAAACTAGAAATTCTTTAAAAATATTGTTTCCACTTCTAGGCCACTTGAACTACTTCACATGGATCTTTTTGGACCTACTAGAACCACAAGTCTAGGAGGAAAGAAATATGGTCTTGTGATTGTAGATGATTACTCTAGATACACTTGGGTATTATTTTTAGCTCATAAGGATGAGACCTTTCCACTATTTTTGAAATTCTTCAAGAAGGTCACAAATGAGAAAAACAACACCATAGTGTCTCTAAGAAGTGATCATGGCACCGAATTTGAAAATCATTTATTTAAAAATTTTTGCATAGAAAATGGCATCCATCATAATTTTTCTGCACCTAGAACACCGCAACAAAATGGTGTAGTTGAAAGAAAAATAGAACCCTAGAAGACATGGCCCGTACCATGCTATGTGAAAGCAACTTACCAAAATACTTTTGGGCAGAAGCTATAAACACGGCATGCTACATCCTTAATAGAGCTTTAATTAGGCCAATCATTAAGAAAACACCTTATGAACTATGGAATAATAGAAAACCAAACATAAGTTATTTTCATGCATTTGGTTGTAAGTGTTTCATTCATAATAATGGCAAAGATAACCTAGGAAAATTTGATGCAAAATCTGATGAAGGCATATTCTTAGGATATTCAACATCAAGTAAAGCTTATAGAGTATTTAACAAGAGAAACTTAATAGTAGAAGAATCTATTCATGTAATCTTTGATGAATCTTTAGCATCAAGTTCTAAAAAGATTGATGATGAGGAAGATACAAACATTCTAGAAAGAGACATTGAAAAATTAAATATAGATGTATCTTCAGATCATGAACAAGAAGCTAAAGATAATGATTCTCCTAGTGTTGATGTTGTTGATGGAAATCGTAATGATATAGATCTACCTAGAGATTGGAGATATGCCTATGGTCATCCAAGAGAATTAATTATAGGTGATCCATCTCAAGGAGTAAGAACTAGATCATCAATGAGAAACATCAATAATCATCTTGCATTTGTATCTCAAATTGAACCAAAAACTATTGAAGAAGCTGAAAAAGATAATAACTGGATGTTAGCCATGCAAGAAGAATTAAATCAATTCACTAGAAATAATGTTTGGACATTAGTGGATAGACCTAAAGATCATTCTGTAATAGGATCAAAATGGGTATTTAGAAATAAATTAGACGAAAATGGCATAGTAATTAGAAACAAAGCTAGATTAGTTGCAAAAGGATATAATCAAGAAGAAGGAATTGATTTTGATGAAACTTTTGCACCTGTAGCTAGACTTGAAGCAATTAGATTGTTACTTGCATTTGCATGTCATATGCATATCAATTTATTTCAAATGGATGTTAAAAGCGCATTCTTAAATGGATTTATAAATGAAGAAGTTTTTGTTGAACAACCACCGGGATTTGAAGATCATGAATTTCCAAATCATGTTTTTAAATTACACAAAGCACTATACGGTTTGAAACAAGCACCTAGGGCTTGGTATGAAAGATTAAGTAAATTTCTGATTGAAAATGATTTTGTAAGAGGAAATGTCGATAAAACACTATTTTTGAAAACAAAAGACAAAGATTTATTAGTAGTACAAATATATGTTGATGATATTTTTTCGGTGCTACTAACAATTTGTTATGTCAAGAATTTGCAAAGTTAATGCAGGGTGAGTTTGAAATGAGTATGATGGGAGAACTCAACTTCTTCCTAGGACTTCAAATCAAACAAAGCAAAGATGGAATCTTCATCAATCAAGCCAAATACACAAAAGAACTGCTCAAGAAATTTGGAATGGAGTCAATCAAACCACTTGGGACACCTATGAGTCCTTCGTGCAAATTGGACAAAGATGAAGATGGTAAGAAAGTAGATCAAAAACATTACAGAGGTATGATTGGATCTCTTCTTTACTTAACTGCTAGTAGACCAGATATTATGTTTGCAGTATGTCTATGTGCTAGATTTCAATCTGAACCTAAAGAATCTCACTTAATTGCTGTAAAAAGAATTTTAAGATATTTAAGTGGAACTAAAAATGTAGGTTTATGGTACTCTAGAGACTCAACCTTAAATTTAATTGCATATTCTGATTCTGACTATGCTGGATGTAAATTGGATAGAAAAAGCACAAGTGGTGCATGTCAATTCTTAGGATGTAACTTAATCTCTTGGTTTAGCAAAAAGCAAAATTCGGTTGCATTATCTACTGCTGAAGCAGAATATGTTGCAGCTGGAAGTTGCTGTGCTCAAATCCTTTGGATTAAGAGACAACTTGAAGATTATGGCATAACCCCGACAAAACACCAATTAGATGTGATAACACGAGTGCAATAAATCTAACTAAAAATCCAATTCAACATTCAAGAACAAAACACATTGAAATTAGATATCATTTCATAAGAGAACATGTAGCTAATAATGAAATTTGTCTTGAATATGTTAATACAGAGGAACAATTAGCTGACATATTTACAAAACCTTTGAGTGAAGAGAGATTTTGTTATCTTAGAGGTGAATTAGGGATATGTGACCCTATGGATTGATTTTGATACATTAAGGAATGAGAATCTAAATTTCTATCAATTTCTTGATATTCCCTTCACTATTTTAAGGACAAATTATCTAGTCATTTGAGCTATTTGATCCTTAATACTCCAAAATTTTATCAAAATTTTATAAAATTTATTTTGACGAGTTTCAGTCATTTGAATTTCATATATTTTTGCTGAAACTGTCTTTGGAGTCGACACCTCAGAATGAGGAGTCGACACCTCTGACTGTGTCGCTCTCGGTCCCTGACCTTGGAGCCGACACCTGTGAATTCGGAGCCGACTCCAGTTCGAGCGCTGACTGTGTTAGCGATTTGGAGTCGACACCCGACTTTGCGGGAGTCGACACCTGGGAATCAAAAGTTGATTTATTAGGGCAGAGTCGACACCTCGTCACTTCATCACTTTCTCAAATCCTAACCAAACTCTTCCAAAATTTTTCCAAAACTTCCCCATCTCTAATTCCATCCAAATCGAACCTTTCCAAAGATCAAATGGCACCCAAAAGGAGAGAATCAGTGGTTGGAGCGCCGGTAACTACGGGAAAGCGGTCCGCACGTCGTCCCGTTCGTGAGCCGACTCCAAGCAGCGATTCGTCCACAGATTCTGACAACCCCAACACATCTTCCACAAAGGTAGATACCCTAGCTGATAGAGTCATCACAATGGGTAGAAAAATCGATTTTGACCTATTTGAATCCGAAGGTTTTTCAATCGGGAGACAATTGAAGGAAATGGGCTGGGATAAGCTGTGTTCTCTTGATGTTCCTACCTATCCAGCCCTAGTAAAAGAATTCTATTTCAATTTGGCTAGAGGGGATGGAGGTTTAGTAAGCAATGTTAAAGGGAAAAGGATTCATCTCACCTTTCAAAAGCTCGGAAACCTCCTCAGCATCCCGATCACTGGTTTAGCAGCTGACATGCATAGTGATAGGTCAGCAGCCCTTTCAAGGATGTTAGGAAGGGATGTAACTGAGTTTGAAGAAATTAGAGCCAATCAACTACCCCTAGAATTGAGATTATTACACAATATATGCAGTAGGATCTTGTTTCCAAAAACTGGTCGGTTTGAGTATGTCTCGGAGCGAGACATTGTGGTTATGGACAGTGTTCTAACTGGGCAGCCGATCAATCTGGCAGCAATGATGATTTTTTATATGGCAGAAGCTGGAGGGAAAAGGAGATCATCCCTACCGTATGGAATGGTACTAACTATGGTATTCAAGAGCCAAGGGGTTATAATTCAAGAGAATGAACTTTCCAAGAACCTAAGGCACACAGATTACTATAGCTTAGCTACATTGCATCGGATGGGTTTTGTCAAGGTGAATGGTCAATGGGATAGGAAAGGACACCTAGATGAAAGAGCCCCTATGCCGAGAGTTTCTGAGCCTTGCGAGGCTGGACCATCATTTAGGGTTCCTTCTCCACAGCCTAGGAGTCCCATTTCTGCTCCTGTTCCTGCTCCTGCACCTGCACAAGTTTATGATCAACCATCCACTTCTTCGACTGGATTCTCAGACCTTCAAATGGAGCAATTAAAAAGTTTGTTTGCAGCTCAGAAGGATGAGTTTGACAGTAAATTTATGAATTTAAAAGAATCACTTTACTCCCTTGATGATCGGATTGCAAAGATTGAATCAACTCTCAACTCCTCCGCAGAATCTTTAAATGGTGATTTGAAGAACATCTTTGAAGAGCTTAAAGAGATTTGTGGAGATGGTGAAACTTATTCAAAGTGCAACGCCGAACTTCAAGACAAAATCACAACAGCTTGCACATTTGTGGATGAGAGACTAAAAGATTATGTTAGACTTCAATGTGATGGAATGAAAAATATAGTAGACCATTTAACAAGAATAGTTAGAAAGAACTTTTGATGTATGTATGTTAATCTTGTTGAAATGTTGTTTACATTTTGATGTAATGAAGTTAATATAATGAAGTTTAAAGAGGGAGAGAATTATGTAATACTTGACAATATGTTGATGTAGTGAAGCTTATGTTAATGAATGAAAAGTTTTTTATGTAATATTTGACTTTTGATTATCTTTTGATGCAATTATCTTTGATGCAGTAAAATATTCTTTACCTTTTTGTTGATTACAAAAAAGGGGGAGAGAATTAGGATTGTATATGCATTAAGAGGGAGAAAATTATATGGAAAGAATATATAATTGTTGAGAATGTTAATTGATTAATATGATATTGAGTTATTGATATGGATTAATAATCAAATTGAATTGTCTATGCACAAAGAAATCTTAAGTACCAAATGTGTAAAGTAAGAGGAAGAATAATTTGAACTTCATAAGAGAAGCTACCTTATTCAGGGGGAGCTTACTCGTAAAGATCACTTCCTTGATATTTAATTTAAGAATTCTATGCATATACTCAATGTTTTTATAATCATCAAAAAGGGGGAGATTGTTGATCCATTCATTGATTTTGATGATTAATAAAGGAATTGAGTATATTTATTTGATTACTAATGGATTTTATAAGTGTTTCAGGACTTAAATTTATTTGATCAATTTAAAGGAATTAAGAAATGAATTTTGAATCAAATACAAATCAGAGATTTCAAAGTTTCAGAGCTTGGAGTCGACACCTAGAAAGTCTGGAGCCGACCCCATGGCCAATTCAATTTTAATCTGATTTTTGATACAACCTGGAGCCGACACCTAGAGTTTCGGAGCCGACACCTAAGGTTTCGGAGTCGACACTTACTGTGTCTGGAGCCGACTCCGATGCGGGGAACAACGTTGATTTTTGAGCATCCTGGAGCCGACACCTACAGTTTCGGGAGCCGACACCTGACGACGGCGAGCCGACACTTACTTTTGCGGAGCCGACTCCACGACGAACTCAGATTTTACTATTTATGGAAAAACGATTCGGAGCCGACACCTGAAAAGCTGGAGCCGACTCCAACCCACCTGGACGAAAAATCAAAAATGCCAGATCAGCTCTAACGGTAATATTTTTGATTTCTGACATCTAACGGCTATTTTTTATGAATGGAAAATCCTTCCAGGTACACTCCAACGGCTAGATTTCCACCCAAAAATGAATCAAAGAAAATCTATAAAAAGGGGAAAAACAACCGTTTGAAAAAAAGAAAGAGATAGAAACGGATAGACAAAAATCAAAAATCAAAATCCGAGAAGTCTTGAGCCTTATATCCAAGAGAGGAGCTTTCAAATTCAAAACCTTCCACTCCACAAAGCTCAAAGAAGAATCCAAGCCGTTCAAATAGAGAAAAATCGGAGGATTCTCAACTAGAAGAAAGAGACCAACTTTTCAATCTTCTCAACTGCATCTACTGTGAAGAATCGGAGCTGAGGCTTGATTCAACCCAGCAAGGAGAAGAGGAAAAGAAGAAAAGAAGAAAAGCTCAAAGCCAAACAACTTCAAACCAGGCTTTTCTAAACCTATTTACTTTTCTTTGAATATTTGCTCATTAAGGAGCTGTGAAAATTTGTAAAACATTCTTATTCTTGTTTGTGCCTAGTTCAATCAAAGGGGATTGAACTAGTGGAGGTTGTTAACCTCGGGTCAAGCTAGTTTAGCTTGAGTTTTGGGTTGTGTGCTGGTGAGCCCGAAAAACGGCTGGGTTCGTTGTGATCCCGGGTAAAACAACAAGTTTGAGTTGTGAACTTGTAAAACAACTCGGCTGTAATCGAGGAGATTATAGTGTGGACCCATCTTGGGAGTGGACGTAGGTGTTGGATACACCGAACCACTATAAAATCTTTGTGTTTGCCGTGCTTCCATTGTCTCTATCTCTATCTCTGTTTTATTCATTGTACTTTATATTTACATTGCATTTATTTTCATTCATCTTAAGCAAACAATTTTTTAAGAGGCTAAATTTTTAAGAACCCAATTCACCCCTCCCTCTTGGGTTATCATCTGGGCCAACAGATCTGCAAGAAAATTAGGAGATGCGTCCACGTGTTTGGATGGTATTGGTCGTGCTACGTATCCATCACTGGGACGTGACTTCCTTATCTTCCAAATTGGCATCATTGGATGGTATTAGACTCACAAAAATTAATGATTAGGATTAATTAATTAAAGAAATTGTTGTATCAAACCGCTGCTCTATTTTTATAATTTTAATTTTAATTTCTTAAACCTTTTATCTTTGGCTATGTTCTCTATTTTCATGTCAAATTTTCTCCTATAAATCGTATGCCTTACGGAATAAGATTAGTTTTAGGTTAATAAAAATAACTGCTCAATAATAAAATATTTTTGATGTGTATAAATTAATTATATTTTTTACTAAATAAAAAAGTGCTTCAAAATATTGTATGATCAACATATTTCATTAAAATTATAAAAAAAATTATAAAACCACTATTCTACCAGTTATACGATATGCAACACAGTATTGAACAATATTGAAATAATATATGAATAATTAAATATAACAGAAATGCGTATATGGTAAAACTTTAAAAATAGAATTTGAAATAAATATACAAGAGAAATGATAGAAGTAGTCCTAATTAAAGATAAAATAAGAAAAAATTGATTACGATAGTTTGGACATATAGACGAAAACCTTTAAATGTTTCAGTTAGAAAAAATGATCTTTTATCAATTCATGATAAGAATAGAGATAGCGATAGACCAAAACTGAGATAAAGATAAATAATTAAAAATGATATAACTATTTGTAATTTGAATGTCGATTTAGCCCTAAACAGTGCAGAGTGGAGGAAGCATATTCATGTAACCGATCCCATGTAGATGAAAAAATGCTTAGATGAGTTGAGTTGAGTATTTATATTTATTAGCATAGAATTATTTATCTATCACATAATATTTTAATTTTTTTATTTTTATAACTTATTTAAAATAATTAATATTTTATATTATATTTAAATAAATATATTTATTTATTATTTAAATATTTTAATAGTAATAGTAATAATAATTTAATCAAATATTTTATTAAAAAATAATTATTAGTTGATAGTAGTCAAATTGATCAATGAGCTATTATAATATTAAAAGGCTACTTGCAAATTAATAATGGTTCAAAAAGGTCATTATTAAGATTTTTAATTAATAAATAGTAGATTCTAATTATAATATGTTTGGTCATGTTTCGTATAAATTCGTTCTTCGACTTGGATGCAGTCCACCTCTGGATCCAGACGCCTGTCTCTCGCATGGGTGGACCTTCAAGATAGTCCTCATGTAGAAAACGTTAGGGGTGATCCTCTGCGGAAGACCCTTCGACTCCCAAGTCAGTGGAGATTCATAGCAAGAAGATATGAGGAGAAGGCTCTTGCAGAAGAGTCCCTCAAGAATGGCCTCTTAAGGAGCCATGAGCTCTGCTTGAGCTTCAATGGAGTTTTCAGTGAAAGAGTGAGCGTACCTAAAGAATTTTTGAACATGGTCTTTATAAGTTGCTGGCATAATAGCAGGCAATTACCTGACTCCTTGATGTGTCATAGGAAATTAGAAACCATCATGACTCGAATCTGATTTGAATCAAATTTGTTATGAGGCCGATAGCACTCGAATCTGGTTAGTTAGAGGATCATTGGCTAGAGCGGCTAGCTGATGCTTTGAGATTCGGTGATTTATAGGCTCTAGGCCATGTTCGGCATTGTTGGCTTTATTCCCCACTTAGGATGGTTGAGATCCACGTGGTTGGAATTTGTCAGATTATCATAAATTTGAATTTTCCTGCACTTGGCCCTTTATTTCTACTTTGGGGAAAACACTTTGGGAATCAAGCGATCAGGGCCGTTCATCATGATGATAGGTAACGAGCGCACTTGGGCTAGGTGTGGAGGTAGCTCGGTTCCGCAAATGTTAAAGGATTCCTGGATTCTGTTGAGGAGTAAAAGCAACTCAGTCTGACCGAAGCAAAAATAGCTCGATCCGGCCGAGGTATAGGAGTAGCTCGGCCTGGCCGAAGTTTAAAGATAGCACAGTCAAGCTAAGGTATAAGGATAGCTTGGCCTCACTGAGATGTATTTTCTTTGTCTTTATCCAGACGCGATAACTGGCAGATCAGAAGTCAAAAGTGATCCCAACCTTTTCATTGTGTGCACGGATATTTGATGTAATGATGATTTTACCCTGCATCATATGCCCCCCACTCCCTAGTCCGAAGTCTAAATTTGGGCATAAGGAGTAGAGTTCCGGATGATTTTATTCGGACGAGGTGCGCAATGATGGCTTCAAAAATGCCACATCGCCACAACATCATTTTTCTCGTGGATGAAGCGAAAAACCCCTAGTTTCTCGCAAATGACAATTAGGGGAGCAACATATGGCAAGTCCCTGCGCTTAAGGCATCCGAGCTGGCGATTTCAAGATTTGAGGATCCTTGTCGATGGTGCACTGCCTTTCTGCTAGGATGGTTTAAAAGAAGGGTTGAGGAGAGCTATCCCCTATCATGCTATTTCCTTGCTTTTTCTTCAAAGATTTATTTCTCAAGACTCTTGTGCTCCCCTTCGAAGCCTGTTCCTCTCAACTCGGAAGTATGAAAGGCCTGGGTGATATGGCTTCTGTGATAACCTTAGAGGATTTGGATAGAGTCCGCCAAAGGTATAGGATTCCTCGGGATATTGTTCTACGGTTATTGAAACCTGAACAGAGGGTCTCAGAGCAGCTTGAGTATGGGATCTTCTTTTACGAAGAGACTTTGAGAGCGGGTCTCCGGTTCCCTATCCACCCGTTGGTGAAGAAGATAATAAGGTTTTACAACATGTGTCCAACGATGGTGACTCCGAACAGTTGGCGCAACATTGTCGGATTCATATCGATGTGCAGTCGCACCGGGATAACAGCGACGCTTCTCAAGTTCCGGATCTACTACAGTTTGGTCTCCAAAAATAGACCCAAGTGGCCCTATATTTAAATCTAATATTTTTTAAATAAAAAATAAAAAAATATTTAAATTCTTCAAATATATATTAATTTAAAAATATCATCAAAATATTTATATTTTAAAATAAAATAATTATTTTTTTATATTTATACTTTCATCATTCATTATGTTACCATTATTTACTATCATCTTTATCATCCTTTGCTACCACATCATCCTTTGCTATTCATTATTTTTTGCTATTCTACTACTTTTCTACATCATATTTGTCGTTCTTCGTTATCACTACCACCATCACATGATACCTTCATCGTATCCTTACTATTTGATATGGCTGATCAAGCCACGTTAGAGCTAACGGATTAAGCAACCAGCGTCCCCCTCGGCCTCGGACTCCAGCATCCCCTTGACCTCGGACTCCGGCATCCCCCTCGGCCTTAGACTCCAAGGTCCCCCTCGGCCTCGGACCTTGGAGCCCCCGTTGGCCTCGGCTCCAGTCTTCGAATGTAATATCCTAAAAACCTTGTAATTTATTGGTAATATTAATGGCATTTTTCATTTGAAATGAAAGTCGGAGGGTTTCAATAAAGTGTGGGCGTGTTGGCCACTTGATAAATGTAAAAAGAAGAAATTTTAGAGTAAATGAGTATATTTTTGAATGCTAATGAGTTTGATTTAAGAAATTGAGAGAATAAAGTTTTAATAGGCTTAAATCACAAGAAAAATAAAGTTTAGTTTGAGTTTTATCCTTAAGAGATGTTTTTAGTAATTAGAGTCGACTCTAATTGGAGTGGAGTCGACTCTGGCACGGTTTTGAACTTCCGGCATGCTTTAGAGTCGACACTGCAGAAGGGGGAGTCGACTCTATTGAAAAAATAGAAGGTTAGAATTTTTGCTGCGTATTAGAGCCGACTCTAATTTTCAGGAGCGACTCTAATTTTTGCGGGAGCCGACTCTAAATCTGTTAGAGCCGACTCTAAGACGGCAGATTTCCTTGGTTAAATCTTAAAAATTTTATATTTATTACGTTTTAAGTCTGATTTGAGTGCGTTTGAACCGTTGGATTTCTAAAATCGAGCTCTTCAAGTTGGTGAGGTCTTTTCTTAGAAATGTTATATAAAATTATTTATTTAAATAAAAAATATAATTTGGGCTATAAATTGATTAAAAAAATTGCTACCATGAGCAAATTTGGAAAAGGCTCCGATGTCAATTGCTAATTATGCTAAGGGCAATTTGGAAAAAAAAATCTAAGGAAAAATATCATGGCTATAAGTGAGCCACATGATTTTCAAAAAGCATGCGTTAAGAGTATTTGAGGGCAAAATAGGAAATTGGCATGCCTTAGCCCCTAAGTTATCCATGACTTGGTCCTCAAGTCATTAGAGAAAAAGGAAACATGGGTTCAGCAGAGAAAAGAAAGAAAGAGAGAAAGAAGAGAAGAAAAGAGAGGAAGAGGAAGAAGAAGAAAAGAAGAAAGAAAAAGGAAAGAAAAGAAAAGCTTGGGGTTTGTCTTGGCTTCAGGTAAGCTATAGCTTTCCTAGATCTTGCATGACTTTAAATTTTCTTAGACTCTTATAATTTGAGGCAATAGTGGAAGTAATCTTGAGTAAAGAAAGGATGAAAAAAATAATAAGATATTAGAAGATAGATCATGTATGCATGCATGGTTTCCTGGGAAAATCTCGTGTGGAGGTAATCCTAATAGCTATCGTATCTGTATGTTGACCTACGTCAATAGGGTTATTCCAGGGAGCCAGAATACCGAGTTGAGTACCAGTTGAGGAGTAACCTGCTAAGGTGAGTGGGTTTCTCATCTAGCAATGAGAAGTTAATTTGAGCTAGTATAATGAGACTAATACCTAGTTGTGGTATGTTATGTTTAGTAGAGTATTGCGTATGTTTTAAATTTGAGAAATGAGAACCTAGTATATGATATTCTGATACATGAGTTTTGAGCATAAGTTTTAAGCATAAAAAAATAAGCATGAGTTTTGAGTATGAGTTTTAAGCATAAAGACATAAGCATGAGTTTCGATGAGAGGATGGTTGATGCATACATGGCATATTTGCATGATAAAACTTTCCAAATGACATATTTTGAGGTATGTATCATACTGAGCATCAGGCAGCTATAGGGTTTATCACCTTTTAGACTGTACTGTAGCATGAGCATTGCACACTACTATTGAGCCGGTGCGATTCGATCATACGATGAACCCCTGAATCATGGGTGAGTCCACGCTTGACCAGGCCAGTGGGGCAGGTTGTAAGCAGCCCGTGGAGGCATGAATCATAGATCAGTGGAGCTAGTTACTATATATATAGCCCGTGGGGGCTGAGAGAAAACCCGAGGTTCCAGGATTAAGGAACAAAGCACTTTGCCGGTGAACCGCATGGGTAAGGGGTGCTATTTGTGCGGGGATCCTGTTGCTAGTCACGCACCCAATGAGAGTACACCTACAGGAGGACGACTGTAGAGTAGTACCTCAGAGGCATTACACACACAACCCAGTAGCATGAGATTTAAAAGCATATACTATGATTTAAAAAGGGCCAGTGGCCAAGTAATTATCCAAGAGGGAAAGTTTACATGAGATGCCAGTGGGCAGTAGATCCCGGTGGAAATCTAAGAATTTAATAAAGAAAGTCTAAGTAGATAAAGAATGCATATCTTCATATTGTAATGCATGGATTTTTATCTTAATGGGTTATCTTTCAGTGGAAAGTTATTGTAGAGTATTTCAGTACTAGTATATTATTTGAAGAATAAGCTACATTTTACTTTATCTGATATCATGTTAAAAATATACTTTGAGTTATACAAGCTATATAGTATCAGCATACGGTTGAAAATGTGAGGTTATAGTTCTCTATTTCTCC
>UESW01001373.1:360589-374636 GCA_900491605.1 Calamus simplicifolius | reverse complement strand
GAGAGAGCCTTCCTGGCACACTTCGATGCATGCCGGAGGATCCTTCGGTTGGCCGACAGCCTATTCATCTTTCAGCAGAGGTGTAGCAAGTCCCTGAGGGACTTTGTGGCACGGTTCAAGGAGGCCGCGCTCGAAGTTTACAATCTTGAAGACTCTATGGCCAACTTGGCCTTGAAGCAAGGACTCCGCCCTTCCCGCTTCGCCTACTCCCTCGACAAGAAGCCCCCTGGTTCCAATGCTGAGTTGTTGAGCCATGCACAAAGTACATCCATGCTGACAGGCAGATTCTTTCTGGAGGGAGGCTGATGGAGGGCCCAGCAAGAAGCAGGCCATCCCGAGCCCGTTGAGGCTCGACCCAAAAGGCCTAAGCCTCCTCGCCAGCCAGACAACCGACCACGGACTCTCACCCCCAGAAAGGGGCCTTTACCCCCTACTCGCCCCGATATCCAACATCCTGATGGAAATCGAAGGTGAATCGTATCTTCAGTGCCCTCCTCCCTTGAAGCTAGGAACCCCTGCAATAAAAACCTCTAATACCACTTCCACTGGGACCATGGCCATCATACAAAAGACTGACGCCAGTTGAAGAAGGCGATCGAGGACCTCATGCAGTGCGGCCACCTAGGAAAGTTCATCCAGAGGGAAAACTCGACTGCACCAGTCCTATCGGCACCTCCGCCTTCCCAGGTTAGTGTCGACAATGCCCCTATCGAGAAAACCATGGCCATGATTTCTTGGGGGGCAAGCGATACTTCCAAAAGGCCATAGGGAGATGAAGGGATAGATTTTGTAATTCTCTTTTCTAAAAGGAACCTAGAGGGGGTAGTTAATAATAATGATGACAGCATTATCGTATCCATGACGATCGCAAAACATCATGTAAAGAGAATTTTGGTTGACAGTGGAAGTTCGGTCGACATTCTCAGTTACGATGCTTTTGTTCGGATAAACTTATCCCTCGGCTTCCTTCAGCCTATGACCATGCCCCTAATGGGCTCTGTGAGAGTGAAGGGGGAGATCACCCTCCCGGTCATGGTTGAGATGCCGCCATGCCAGAGCACGGTCTTCATGAAGTTTCTAGTATCCGATTTCCCTTGGCCTACAACGCCATCCTCAGAAGACTCGGTTTGAATCTCCTAGATGCTGTCATCTCCACTAAGAGGCTACTTGTAAGATTCCCCACCAGCAGAAAAATCAGAAAGATGTGTGGGGAGCAAAACCCATTGCCACTCTGTTATCATGCAGCTCCCAGTCCATAGGGGTGATTGCTCCACATGTGCCTAAGATTCGAAGAAGAGGATGGAGCCAGCCGAGCATTTGTTGACCTTCCCGCTAGGGGAGGATCCGGCGAGGATGGTCCAAGTCAAGGCTCATCTTCCCGAGGAGGCACGAGACCAACTTCTCGCCTTCCTGCAGACCAATTTGAACGTCTTCCCTTGGTCAGCGTTTGACATGCCGGGCATACCAACAGAGGTAATCGCCCACCAACTCAACATCAACCCGGGGTGCCGTCCAGTCTGACAGAAGAAGAGGAGCTTTGCTCCCGAACGATAGAAGGCCATTGACAAGGAGGTCCATAAGCTAATTGCTGTCAGCCAAATCCGAAAGATGCATTATCCAGACTGGCTGGCCAATGTAGTGATGGTCCGCAAGGCCAGTTGGAGCTGAAGAATGTGCGTCAACTTCACCAACCTCAACAAGGTGTGCCCCAAAGATAGCTTCTCGCTGCCTAGGATTGATCAATTGGTGGATGCCACGTCCAGCCACGAGACACTCAGCTTCATGGATGCCTTCTCTGGGTACAACCAGATCAGGATGGACCCAGTGGATGAGGAGGCTACTTCATTTATGACTAAAAAGGATATCTACTGCTACAAGGTAATGCCCTTCAGACTAAAGAATGCAGGGACTACATACCAAAGGCTGATGAACAAGGTCTTCGAGGACCAAATCGGACGTAAGATGTAGGTGTCCCCGGATGACATGCTGACCAAATATATCCACACCGATGATCATATTGTTGACCTAGCGGAGACCTTCGACAACCTTCGTCGATTCCAGATGAGGCTGAACCCCCGCAAGTGTGCTTTTGAGATTACGGTAGGCAAGTTCCTAGGATTCTTGGTGACCCAGCGAGAGATCGAGGCAAACCCCGATAAGATCCGTGCCATCCTCGACATGAGATCTTCAGCTTATAAGAAGAAAGTGCAGCGCCTGACCGAAAGAGTGGTAGCCCTGAGCCATTTCCTGTTCAAGTCAGCGAAGAGGTGCCTGCCCTTTTTAGGGCACTACGAAGGCTAATGGCTTTGAGTGGACAGGGGAGTGCCAGAAAGCCTTCGAGGAGCTAAAGGAGTTCCTGTCTACTCTATTGTTGATGTCTAAGCCGAGGGAAGGAGAGGAACTATTCCTTTACCTCATGACTTTTCCCAAGGTGATCATCTCCGTGCTCATTCACATTGATGCCGATAGGACACAGAGTCCTATCTATTACCCCGGTAAGGTGCTTCATGATGCGGAGACAAGGTATTTCAAAATTGAAAAGATAATTTTTGCGCTAACCATCTTTGCTCAGCATCTCAGACCTTACTTCCAAGCCCATCCGATCGTGGTGCTCATAAACCAGCCGCTCAGAGCGATCCTATCCCATCCTGATACCTCTGGCCGGCTGGCAAAGTGGGCCATCAGGCTGGAAGAGTTCGACCTATCATTACGATCGAGATTGGCCATGATGTCCCAGGTCTTAGCGAACTTCCTGATTGAATGCACTTGGACCGATATGCAGCCGAAGTCCCCCTCATCACCTCAAGCGTCACGTCTGAGGCGGAGAGGGAGGACGGGATCCTCCACATGGAGGAAGCATCGAATTCCCACGGGAGTGGAGCCGGTCTCATGCTAGAAAGTCCAAAGGGAGAGGCGGCGGAGTATGCCCTCCATTTCCTCTTTTTTGCCACCAATAATCAAGCAGAATATAAAGCTTTGCTGGCAGGAATGAAGCTCGTCAAGATACTCGGAGTGAAATACCTCAGAGCATTCACTGATCCCAGCTCATCTTCGAATAAGTTGTTGGAGAGTACGAGGCTCAGGATCATATCATGTCCCGCTATATGATTAAGGTCCAATCACAGACCTCATCTTTTACTCATTTTAGTATCAGCTATATTATAAGGGCGAGAACGCTAGAGCCGATGCATTACCCATTTGGCCACCTTGGCCGATAGGGCTCTGGGAGGACATATGTAGAGTGCTTGGAGGTCTCGAGTATCGAGGCTGTGAAGCCCTGCCGGTCAACCAAGAGCCCATCTGGATGGATGCTTATGTCCGGTACCTCACCGATGACACTCTTCCTAAGGACTCTATGGAAGCCAAGCTGCTTAAATGGCGAGCTCCCAAGTTTCTAATACTGGACGGGCAGTTGTACCAAAGGTCCTTCTCGTACCCAGTCCTGAAGTACGTTGGCTCTACAGATGCCGACTATATCCTCTGCGAGATCCACGGAGGTATCTATGGGAGCCATCTGGGGGGAAAAGCACTGGCATACAAGGCTCTACGCTAGGGGTACTACTGGCTCACTATGAAGAAAGATGCTGCCGAGTTAGTTCGAAGGTACGACAGCGATCAGCAACATGTCAACATCCAGCAACAGCCGACCTCTTAGTTAAGCCCCCCAGCAGTCCCGTGGCCCTTTGCTTAGTGGATGATCGACATCCTGGGACCATTCCCCCAGCATCTGGTTAGAGAAGGTTCCTACTTATCGTCATCGATCACTTTACCAAGTTGGTGGAGGCCGAGGCGTTGGCAAAGTTCACTGAGAGCATGATGAGATCATTCCTCTGGAAGTATATTATCTATCATTTCGAGCTACCCCGCACCCCTATTACTAACATCGGTCAGCAATTCAACAAGGTCCCCTTCAGAGGATTCTATGCCGAGTTGGGAATATGCTAGCAGTTCACCTCTGTCGGCCATGTACAAACAACGGAGCGGTCGAGGTGACTAATCGCACCATCATTCAGGGGCTCAGAACGCAGCAGGATGACTTCAAAGGAAGATGGATGGAGGAGCTCCCTAATGTGCTGTGGGCCTACCATATGACATCGTGGGCTCCCACTGGAGAGACCCCCTGTAGCCTTGTGTTCGGGTCCAAGGCCATCATCCCCGTAGAAATCGACATCTTGAGTCCTTAGGTGGAGTAATATCTTGAGGAGGATAACCCGAGCCTATTGCGGGCCAACCTCAACCTCGTGAGGAGGTATGTGATCGAGCATGACTCAAAATGGTAGCCTATTGCCAGAGAGCCACTAGGTACTACAAACGCTTGTGTCCACCCTAAGGCATTCCTCCCAGGAGACACCCGGGGCGCGATTTGCCTTGGTCCTCCTCCCCTCTGTAGAACTGGCCAAGGCCGAGGGCACGGATGTCACCTTAGGCACTGGCGGCATTCCTCCGTGGCCCTCACTGGTCAAGTCATCCCCTGTGGTTGCCTCAACCACTACCGAGGCATTCCCGCTCGCCGACGGGTGCTCTCCCAAAGCTGGCGCGATGGCAGGTTGGGTCGGCTCCGCACTCGAGTGGACCACCGTGGTCCTCGTTTCCTCTAGGGGCATGTCGACGGTGAGGTCTATCAGTGGACAAGTCAGCGGGATGACCAGCGGGGTGACCTCCTCGCTCGCCTAGTGGTCGATGGAGGGAGGAGCAGGGGATTGAGACCGAGGTCTCTTCCTTGACCCCCCTGCCTCGTTGCTGGTCCTTCGCCTCTTCGCAATCTTCCTCATCAAGGATTCAGTTGGCAACCTCATATCTGCACAAGTCAGAGCTGATCAAAAAAAAAAAAAAAAGAGAAAAAGAGAGAAAAAGAAGCAAGGAGATCTTCATAGCCGCTCACCACAGCTCTAGACAATACCTGCGAGCCAAAGATTCTCCTTCGACAAGAGCTCATGGCAGCGGGGAACCAAAGTGGTCAGCAGCTGGTCGAATGCCTCTTTATCCCTCGAGACCACTGACTGATTCTTGTTGGGCCCTACATCCAGGTCCCCTAGTATGGTCTCACCCCCTCCAGGTCTGCGAAGAAAAATTGGGTCTTCTACCCCTTAACGGACGTAGGGAGACCAATCTGATGGCTCAACCGAGCCTGGGTTGGAACAACCACCAGCACGACTGGTGACAGAGGGTGTAAAGGCTGTGGAATAGGAAAACCCTAGCCTCTATACCCTGAAGGTGGCATAGCACCAAGAAGGCACAGATGGTCTGAATGGAATTTGGGACCAGCTGTGCGGGCACTAAAGAGTACCTATCAAGAAGATTGGTGACGAAGGGATGGAGAGGCAGCCAGAGGCCCACCTTAAGGAATACCTCATGTAGGGCGACTCTCCTAGGTCGAGAGGAAGTCATTTGTCATTGGGGCTAGGGACGAACAATCAGACACTAGCGAGAATCTTGTACTGGGCCCTAAGGTTTGCTAGCTCCTGGATGGATATGGTGGAGGCAGCCCCTTCTGGGGATTCTCCTCTAACCCTAGGGGGAGGACCTGCAGCGATCGAACAACCCTTGATGGGGTCCCGGTCGATGACACGCCGCTGCGACAGAGGAACTAGGTCCTCGAAGGAAGGAGAGGAATATGAGGACCATGGAGGCATAGGTGAAGGAGAGGCCCACAATCACGAGGAGACACGGTCCTTAGGCGGAGAAGCGGTGGACCAGGAAGGGGAGGAAGCCATGGAGGAAAGACAAGGGTCGAGAGGACTGACTTGGGCGAAGGTAGGAGAGCAGCAAGGCCTGGGGAAGAAGACTCGGGCGAGGTTCAAGCTCGGAAGAAGAAGAAAGTCTCGGGGATGTAAGGAGTCAAGTCTGAGGCAACCCTCCTTCTATACCCTTTTTCAAATTATCCAGCCTAGTTCGGCCAGCCACGTGCACACGTGCTACTAAAGGGGATGCCTCGCAATCGCTCGACGCACAAAATGCGAGATTAGCAACCAATGTCGGGACATCAATAGCGTTAGCGCAATGATGACAATAACGGTGGTTGCCTTTTCATGGGTTCTAAAAGAACTTTTCCTTTTCGAGAAGGATCCCCTCAGATCTGACTAGGAGGGTTAACAGGAGCGGTGGCGTTGCAATGCCCCATACTACCGGCATTGAAGAGTCTTCGTCCCCAGAGGACATGCACCTCTCTATGACTAGTGGCGCACCGGGATCAGCCACATGGTGATTTTATGCCCCTTACGCCGGGCAAGAAACGAACCCGCATCGTCTTAGGGGCGGCGGGCATCTAATGTAGCTGATCAAGCCACATTAGGGCTAACGGATTAATCAACTAGCATCCCCCTTGGCCTCGAACCCCAAGGTCCCCCTCGGTCTCGACTCTAGGGTCCCACTCGACCAGGGTCAACCTCGGCCTCAAACTCCAGCATCCCTCGCGGCCTCGGACTCCAGCATCCCCCTCAGCCTCAAACTCAAAGGTCCCCCTCGGCCTCGAACTCCAGTGTTCCCCTCGACCTCAAACCTCGGAGCCCCCTTTGGCCTCGGCTCTAGAGTCTTTCACGGCCTTGGCACCTGCAACCGTCATGTGGCCCTCCAATCGCCTGTCACCGCTACATGGCCCACTAACCACTTGCAATCGCGTGTGGCCACTACCAGTTATGATGCATGCCTGACATGACTAGGCCCATCTATCACATGTGGCGCTGTGCTTGATAGAGAGCTAGCAGACATGGCCACCCCAGACATACTCAGGGATGATTGTGACCTATCCCTGTCAACCTGGCCGCCCAGACGGCAACATCTCGATTACAATAACTTTTCAAAAGCAGGTAAAGGGGACTTCCGGATAGATATAAGAACCTTCTTCCATAACGAGAGAAGAGATCTGAACTCTAAGTGACTCGACTAAGTCTTTTAGTCCTTCATTCATTACTGTTTCCACTGGAGAAACCGGTCCCCAGAGGCTTTGTTGCATTATTTTCATTCAAGGAAGACACACCAGAAGATTTCTGAACCCTTGCTCATCGTCCTCCAGATCCTCTTCGTTTCCCAACGTTCGAGAAACATGATTTGATAATAACACTATTCATTATATTTTTTTACTATTCATCATCATTATCACTATACCTTTTCTTCAATCCTTTATTATCATATTCTCTAATCTTTTTTTTTCCACCATTCTTTATCATTACCATCACACAACAATAACCATCAGACCTATCTCAGAGGAGAAGATTCGATCGGCTTTATAGGATCTAGTGTCAGATAAAGCCCGTGAGCCAGATGGTTTTCCATCCTTTTTCTTTCAGACTTACTGGAGCATTGTGGATCATGATGTTCAGCAGGCTATCCTGCTAAGTGGAATCAGACTCTTATCACCTTGGTGCCCAAACGCTCTGATGCTTCCTCTCCCCTTCACTTAGGCCCATCAACCTGTGTACTATCCTGTATAAGGTATATTTTTGGATCTTAGCTAATAGATTGAGGATAGCCAGGAGTTTATGCATGACTTTCATAGATCTTCTGGCCGACAGAGTCTTATTGCCGTTAAGCTTGATATGGAACGAGCTTATGATGGACTGAGCTGAAATTTTCTGCATAGGACCCTTCTGGAGTTTAGGTTTGATAGACTTTTTATAGACTAGATTATGGCACGCATCGATAGTCCTTTCTCGCTCAATATTAAGGGCTACCAGATAGAGTTCATCCATTCGGCTATGGGGCTGCACCAAGGCTGTCCGCTTTCTTCATTATATCGCGTGCACTCCACCAGGGCATCATGATTTCTGTATTGCACCCCTCTGGGCTAGACCAGATGGGCCTTAAATCTATCACCTCCTTTTTGCTGATGACTGTATCCTGGGGAAAAGGCTAATGTCTATAATGCGAGTGCTTATGCCGCCTGGCATCTTCACTCAGGCAGGCCATCTTATGTATTTGCCGATTTCTATCACTAGTAGGCAGCCACGATGCTCCGAGTTTAGTGAGCTTGAGCGCTAGGTTCGAGAACGTGTAGACGGCTGGCAGGTTACGGGTATGGGTCCATCCATTCTGACTACTTGCCCTTTATGTGGTCTGAAGGATGAGACTATTGACCATGCCATCTTCGATTGCCCTTAGCTTAGGGAGGGGGTACAACCTCCAGGCATGCCTCTCTACTGAGTGATATAAGAGTGGATAGCCAGCAGCAGGGTGCACTTGGGCTGTCATAACGGAATCAGCTAATCTTCACCGAACTTCACCAAGACTCTGTCTTCCCCAACGGACTATCCAGAAAGCTATATTCTTTTATGAAAATTTCTCACTCCACTGCTCTGCTCTTGATTTTAACAACTCTAATCTCTAGGGTTCCCCTGCTACATCGATAGCAAACCGACATCCAATTTTTCTCTTTTGGGTATGTTAAAATCAATTTTGATGAAAGTGTGCAGAGCTCTCTACTTTTATTAACAAAGGGATGGATGAAGTTATGCTAGTGGCTAAGGGTTTGATCACCTTGACTCCTCCATTCCTATGGCAGAGTTGTATACAGTGTCAGCTAACATTTTTTGGTCTACTCTGCAAAAGATCTCCTACTTTTGAATTGCAAATGACCATCTTTCGAATTTTTGGATATAAAAACAGGATTATACTCAAACAACTTCTATTTTAGACTAACTCACGACTGATATGATCACCCATCGTTTCAAATAATAATAATAATAATAATGCAAGTCCTAATTTGATCCAACTAATACTGGATGCTCCTTGAATTTAATTGAAAGGAGAAGAATTAAAGAACAATTTAAAATTAATTATGAAGCATACCCGTTACTTAAGAAAAAAAAAGTCGCGTCTGTGAGCGTCTGTGAGTGTGCTTTAAGATTCGAAAACTGCCTTCATCTTCCTTGATTTCCCTTGTCTATAGCTGTACTTCTTGATCATTCTCTGCCTGGTGATGGCTTCTTCTTCTGCCTAGACATCGGTGGGACCGGATGCCCCGATGAACGCTGGGAAGTCATGGACCAACGCCCGTGCTGCTCGCTTCGAATGGGTTTCCTCATCTCCTTCTTCGGTGGTGATGGCAGAACTGGAGCGGCTCTTCCCTGATGTCATCCAGGTGCCGGTGCTGTCCTTGGAGGAGGAGATTGGGAGATGGAAGAATCATGCTATTCTTGCTCGGAGCCTAGCTCGTTGGATCCCACGGAGGTTTTGGTGCGGGAATTCCATCGTGCTGGAGTGACCGGTGAAATTGATGTTGTGGCGATGGCACATCGGCACTATATGGTCCTGTTTGGATGATTCTCTTGCCTCAGAGCTGATACTTGGAAGACCTTGGGTGGTTAATGGCCAACCCATGGTGTATCACAGTGGTAGTCGGAATTCATCCCGTCGGATTGTTCTCTCCTCCAAGCTATTCTCTGGGTCATACTGCTGGTGCTTCCCATTGAGTTTTGCTCGTGCTTGTCTCCGAATTGATCTCAGCAAGCCCCTCCGCCCTGGTGCTTGAATCAGAGGAGCTGGTTCTCCTTTCTGGCAGCCATTTGTCTATGAGAATCTAGAAGGTATCTACAGTGGGTGTGGCTCCTTACATTTTTCTGGTGGCTGCAAAATGGTGCTGGACTCCTCATCTCAAGCTTTGGCTCTTCGATTTGGAACATGGATGGCGGCATTGAGGAGAAGGAAGCTTCCCCTGTGCATCTATCTGACCCTCCCAGGGCCCCTACTCCAGGTAAGGCAGCTCCTCCTTCCCCTATTTCAAGGGACGAATGGCAAGTACCTAAGAAGGTGGCTCAGAGGCAGGGTGGTCGGGGATCTTCCTCTGATGTAGTTCCTCTGAGTCCATCCCCTCCATCTCTGAAGATTGCTTCTTTGACTGTTGTCGACCTGTGAAGTCCATGATTTAGATCCCAGTGTGGCCCTTTGTGTTCTTCTCATCAGTCTTCAGTTGCAGCGTGCCGGTCTGAGGTATGCATGCCGGTTGGTGTAAATGAGGGCCCCCTAAGTATTGAGACATCCTTAGTCTATATCCCTATGTTCTATGTGAACTCAGGGAGTAATGTCTCTAACCCTTTTGGGCCTGGGGGGGCCGAGCTTGGGGACCTCTCATTCTATGGCCCGTGGTGATGGCTTATCTGGCCTGTCTAAGCAGGCTCGGCCTGTTAAGACTCAGTCGCAGTGGACTACCTCCAAGGCCTCCAAGGCAAAAGGAAAAGGCCTAGTTGGGAGGAAAGCTAAAGAGAATGGGTCTTTTACCTTCTCGACATCGTCTGACTCTCCTAGGAATTTGGAGGGCCTGATCAAGCGGAGACTGCAGAAAGTCGTCGTAGTGATGGTCCGACACTGGGGTCTGCCTTAGTATTACCCCAGTCGACCCATTGGTTGGTCAGGACCATGAGGTAGCAGTTGGCCTTCTTAAAGAAGCCATTCAAAAAGATGGTTTAGCCAAGCCTATGGATTCATCCCGGGTGGTTGAGTGAAGTGGTCAAGGATCTGAGGGTACTCTGGTGCTTAAGGATCACCTTGTTGAGTATGTGACGGGGGGCACTGGTGGTCTCCCTCCCCCTTTAAATTCTAAATGAAGATTATAGCTTGGAACGTTCAAGGGCCCTGGAACCCTCGTTTTGGTCCTCCTTTGGGAGGCTTCAGCAGTTACATGCCTTTGATATTATCTTGATGGAAACTCGTCTTTCCAAAGATAGTCTGGCTCAATTTGGAGGCAAATCTCTAGACTATGGGACTCTTATGCTATGGAGTCAGTCGGTCTCCTATGAGGTATTTTGGTGCTTTGAAGACCGGATAAAGTCAGAGTGGATGCCTTCCACGAGTGTGGCCAGCAAGTGGCTTTGGTGTTTTGGAAGGGGCCTCTGCTCCTTGGCTTCTCTCAAGGATTTATGCTAGTACCGACTTTAGAGCTTGTCATGTGCTTTGGGATGAGATTCTTTCCCTTCTTGGCTAAACTTTTCCTTCTCTCATTGTAGGTTATTTCAATTGTATTGTGGGGGCTACTGAGAAGAAAGGGTAGGCAGTTTGTTAGTTCTCTGGACATCATTGAGTTCAGGGATTTCAGCGGGTCTTTTGGATTTGGGTTTGTTGGATCCAATTTACTTGGTGCAATAATTGCCAGGGATCTGCTAGAGTTTGAGAAAGACTGGACAGGGCCTTGGCTTCTGCCAATTGGTTGCAGCTCTTTCCTTCTACTACAGTCACTCATTTGTCCAGAATTGGCTCTGATCATTATCCTATCCTTATCCTTATCTCTACTGAGGTGACCCTTCAGCGGTCTAGACAATTTAAATTTAAGAAATTTTAGACTTTTTATTCCTCTGTTATGCACATCATTCTTAGGTTTGACGGCTGCCAGTTAGGGGAAGTGTCTCTTACAGACTGACTTTCTAGACGGCTGCTTTTAGCAAGTCGCAGGCTCTCTGCTGATATAGGAGGGAGGTCGGGATATTATAAGGTAAGTTAAACAAGCGAAGTCTATTATTTATTCTTTGCAAACCAAAGAGGATCAGGAAGGATTTCTTATTGACCCGGATCTATCCACCCTCATATCTACTTCGGCCATCCACCATTCTCTTATGTTGCAGCAGGAGACCTATTGGCGGCAAAGGTCTCATATTCAGTGGATTAAGAAGGAAACCGCAATACGAGGTTCTTTCATCAGGCTACTTTACACCGGCGGTCAGCTAATCGTATCAGGCATTTAGTTGATGACGATGACGAGGGTCACTTGAAGACCCTCAGGGATCAGGGATATATGTTTAGTTTCTTCCAATCTATCTTCTCCAAACCTTCTCCAAAATCCCTCCAAACCTTCCAAAGCCAAATACTCCTCAAATCAACCATTTCCTAAGATTTCAATGGCACCTAAGCGTAGGGATCGATCTTTGATGCTCCCATGGCTACAAGGAAGCACACGGCTCAGCGTCCCGTCCGTGAACCTTCCCCAAGCGATGATTCCTCTTCAACTCACTCGGATAATCCTAGCCCTTCCTCTCCTCAAGTAGATATCCTTGCTGGGCGAGTCATAACCATGGGAAGAAAGGTGGATTTCGATTTCTTTGAAGCCGAGGGTTTTGCAACGATAGACAAATTAAAGAGCTCGGTTGGGATAAGGTATGTTCTTTGGATGTTCCCACTTATCCAGCCCTAGTTAAGGAATTTTATCTCAATTTATCAAGGGGAGATGGTGGAATAGTCAGTTCTGTAAGAGGGAAGAGAATTCATCTCACATTTCAAATTTTAGAAAATCTTTTAGGCATCCCTGTCACTGGGCTTGCGGCGGACATTCACAGTGAGAGATCAGATGCTTTGTCAAGAATGTTAGAAAGAGAAATAATAGAGTTTGAGGAAGTTAGGGCAAATCAATTGCCACTTGCGCTTAGATACTGCATAACATTTGTGGTAGGATCTTATTTCCCAAGACTGGCCTTTTGAGTATGTCTCAGAGCGAGACATAGTGATTATGGATAGTATCTTGACGGGTCAGCCAATTAATCTTGCTGGAATGATGATGGTATATGGAAGGCCGAGGGCAAGAGGAGATCTTCATTGCCTTATGGAATGATCCTAACCATGGTTTTTAGAAGTCAAGGAGTTATGATTTCTGACAATGAGACATCGAAGAACCTTAACACAAAGATTACTATAGCTTGGCTACTGTGCATAGAATGGGGTTTGTAAAAGTGGATGGTAGATGGGAAAGGAAAGGCCATCTGGATGAGAGAGCAGCTGATATTAGGGCTACTGCACCATCTGAGGCAGGTCCATCAGGGAGACATCCATCATCAGAGCCTAGCAGATCTTCACCACCACCGGCACCTACTTCAGCTCCTGCCCATGTACCACTGCCTATGTCATCTATTGTTTTTTCTGATATCCAGTTAGAACAGCTTAAAAGTTTATTTGCCTCTCACAAGAAAGAAAAAAAAAGAAATTGACAATGTTTAATGAATTTAAGAGAAATGTATTATTCTTTGGATGAAAGAATTGATAAAATTGAATCTATACTTGGAGCCTCCTAGAATTTTGAAGAATGATCTCAAGAATATTTTTGAAGAGCTTAAGGACAAAATTATGACTGCATGTGCATTTGTTGATAGAAGACTAAAGGAATTTGTAAGAACTCAAAGTGAAGGAATGGGAAAAATATTAGAAGATTTGCAAAGACTTCTTAGAACTAATATTTGATTACATTGTAATGAAGTTCTTTGATGTAATTAAAAGATGATGTTTAGTTTAGTTTGATTGATTTACTTTTCACTAAAATTTTGATGTAATAAAGTTTCTTTTTGCAATATGATGTAATACTTGACTTATGTAATGAACTTATTTGATACTTAATGAATATCATTTGATCTTTGAAGCATCTCTCAATTTTATCATTTAACTTGAAACTTCTTAACCTTTTTGTTGATTACAAAAAAGGGGGAGAAGTAATTGACAGTCATATATGCATTAAAAGTTAAAAAGAGGGAAAAGTATTTGTATATGCATTGGAACAAATAAGCTTAATTAATTGGTATTACATATAGAGAGAAGTAATTTGACATATGTGCACTTAATTTGAATTTGATATGATTGTTTAATTAGTATCAAACATTAAAAGTTTACTGTTAAATTGAGTATCATAGGGAGAGCTACTTCGTTCAGGGAGCTTACTATGAGAACTAAATATTGAGAAATTTGAGTTGAAAATCTTTTGTCTAACTCATGCATATACTCAATGTTTTTATAATCATCAAAAGGGAGAGATTATGACTCAAGTATTGATTTTGATGATTAATAAAAGACATGAGTATATTTACTATGTTTCTAATAGATTTAACAAGTGTTACATGGATTAAAAATGTTTGATCAATCAAAAGAATAAAGAAACAAGTTTTGAATCAAAATGTCAAAAGAATTTTTCAAAGTTCAGAGCTTGGAGTCGACACCGAATGGTCAGGAGCCGACCCCAAGGCGTATCAGAAGTTCTCTGAATTTTTGGCATGATCTGGAGTCGACACCCAGAGTTTCAGAGCCGACTCCAACCTGAGATACAGAGAAGCATATTCTGTTTCAGTTTTCGGAGCCGACACCCAAT
>UESW01001373.1:306263-358546 GCA_900491605.1 Calamus simplicifolius | reverse complement strand
TCAAATTCAGAGAAAACAAACCAATACAAACAGCAATCCAAAAGCGCACAACACATATGACTAAGCCCCATCCAAAAGCTACAACGATGCCATCCATGCCCACGCAATCCCACGCAATCCAAAAGCTACAACTCCGCTGAAAGTTTATTGAGCCCGTTCATACAACGCAACCGGGCAAAAAACAAAGATACAGTATTTAAAATCATAAATCAAGACTTAGTATTAAGTTACCGACATTCACATGCATAACATTGTCAACTGGAAAAACACTTTCCATATAAATAAGGAAGAAAGGTTAGAGGCAAAGATAAAAGGCAATAAATACGCAATACACCACCTCGTCAAAATAAGGTTGCACTAAATAGATACATAAAAAGCTTGAACCCACAAACAAAATTAGTACATCAGATTAAAAAAATAATAACAGATGCATCCCCAAACTATAGAAACTGATGACGCTCAATCACCTATCCTGGACGTTGGAAACGGAATGCTTCTCCCAGGCTCTTCTTCACCAGGTTACCTGCAGAAAAGTCCCAGGACCGGAGAGGATTCTCTGGTGGGACCCCCGACGCCCAAGTTAGCAACTGAGGTCACAGCTAAGAGGGGCTCGAGTGAGCCCTTTTTAGTATGAGAAAGGAGGTCTCAGGAAGGAGGGATTCCTTTCCGAAGCTAAGGCAGCAATTTTGGGATTATCGTGCATACCTATTTACTGGGTGGATTTACCTTTTTATAGGGTTAACCCTGGCATGATCACGTAGGATTGCGTGAGGGAATGTCTGCGGAGTTCTTGGGAGGTGCGTGGATCTAAGCTGGTTGGTGGGTCCTATCCCATCGGAAAGGGAGAAAGCGACGGTTGATGGGCTAAGTCCCATCAGCCAGCGGGGCTGTTGGGTAGTTGGGTCTAGTCCCATCAACAACATGGCCAGTAGTAGGTGGACCTGGCATTGTCAGATGGTGCGAGTCAGAGAGGCGGTTTCTTGAACCGCTGGGGCCATGCTTGGAAGAACTGGGACACCTTGACCCTCCCGGGGGAGTCGAGGCTGGACCCGGCTGGCCAGGGGCGGCCGGGGCCGACTCGGCGGGCTTGGAGAACTCAAAGATGCCGAAGCCGAGAGGGGCTGGCCAGGAATGGCCAGGGCCGACTCGATAGGCTTGGAGACACCAGGGCCGAGAAGGGTCGGGGCCGACTCGGCGGGCTTAGAGACGCCGGGGCCGAGAGGGGCTGGTCAGAAATGGCCGGGGCCGACTCAGCGGGCTTGGAGACGCGGGGCCAAGAAGGGCCGGCCAAGAGGTGTCGGCCTTGGAGGTGCCGGCCTTCAAGGTGTCGGCCATGGAGGTGTCGGCCTTGGAGCCGTCGGCCTTGGAGCCGAGGTGGCCGAGCAGGGCGAGGCCGATTGCCGAGGCCAAGGTGGGCCATCATGGACGTTGAGGTTGAAGTGGGCTGCGGCGATGCCAAGATCGAGGTGGGACGCGGCCAATGTTTAGACCGATGCCGCTGTCAAAGTGGGCCATCCAAAAATTATTGTCTTTTATTCTCCATGGAGTCAACTGGCCCCATCAAATGCCCCCCACACTCCTTGAGCTTGCGTGCCCCGCACCAGCTAAGCGAAAGAAGTGTAAAACTTTACCTTGGCATCTGCTCTTTTATGTTAACTTCAACAATGATTCCTTCTAGGTGGGGAAACCCCTTTCCTCTTGCACTGCCTTGTATGGAAGTCTACATGCCTTCTTTGGCTAGCTGAGAGCAGCAAGTAATCCTCTCCCAACACGGAGTCTAGAAGTCTTTTCATGGCTATCCACCGGCTTGAGGCTGCCAAGATAAAGCCTCTGAGGCCGTGACAAAATTGCCGAAGCAGAAATAGAACCATCGAGGCCGATTGGCCGTCGGTCGATGACACAGAGTTGAAATCGCTGAGGTAAGTTGTGGCTATCGGAAGCCTTTTGAACCCCGGAGGATGACCTGAGAGCTAAGTGTCGTCAGGTTCCTTTTGAACCACCTCGGGGGTGTGGGAACCGTTGCGAGGGGCAACTCGCCGGATACAGAGCCTTTAGGTCTTAACCACTAGGGGGGTTTGTGAACCGCTGCGAGGGTGTCCTGGGGGCCGAGATGCCGATGAGCTCCTTTTGAACCATCTTGGGGTTTGTGTGCCACCCAAGTGGTGACTCAGTCGGTTACGGAGCCTTTAGGGTCTTAACCTACTCGGGGGCACTGCCGTGCCGGGGCCGAGTGGTGTCCCGTGGGTCGCGATGCCAGTGAGCTCCTTTTGAACCATCTTGGGGGTTTGTATACCACCCAAGTGGTAACTCAGCCGATTACGGAGCCTTTAGGGTCTTAACCTACTCTGGGGCACCGCCGTTGCCGAGGCCGAGTGGTTTTCCATGGGCCACGATACCAGTGAGCTCCTTTTGAACCATCTTGGGGGTTTGTGTGCCGCCCAAGTGGCGACTCAGCCGGTTACGAAGCCTTTAGGGTCTTAACCTACTCGGGGGCACCGCCGTGCCATGGCCGAGTGGTGTCCCGTGGGCCGCGATGCCAGTGAGCTCCTTTTGAACCATCTTGAGGGTTTGTGTGCCGCTCAAGTGGCGACTCAGTCGGTTATGGAGCCTTTAGAGTCTTAACCTACTCGAGGGCACTATCGTGCCGGGGCCGAGTGGTGTCCCATGGGCCGCAATGCCAGTGAGCTCCTTTTGAACCATCTTGGGGGTTTGTGTGCTGCCCAAGTGGTGACTCAGCCAGTTACGGAGCCTTTAGGGTCTTAACCTACTCGGGGGCACCGCTGTGCCGGGGCCGAGTGGTGTCCCGTGGGCCGCGATGCCAGTGAGCTCCTTTTGAGACACCTGGTCCTTGGACATAAGGAGAACAAGCTGTGGCATCAGAAAGAGCCTCTTTTATTACTCATGTTTCTGGGAGTACATCATTGGTAATATTGGCGGAGGTTGTCCGCATTCCAGGTACGTAGAATGGGTTTCCGATCGAGCTCCTCTAATTTGTATGCCCCTCGGTGAAGTGTTTCGGTGACGCGATAAGGGCCCTCCCAGTTGGGGGATAGCTTGCCCCCCTCTGTAGGCTTTGAAACTTCGGCTTTTCTCAGAACCAAGTTTTCGCGGCGAAAAACCTTGGACGAACTCGAGCGTTGTAGTATTTGGCCGCACGCTGACGAAAGGTCGCCATGCGCAGCCTCGCTCGATCGTGCGCCTCATCTATGAAGTCTAGGTTAGCCCGTATCAGTGCAGAGTTGTTTTCCTCGTTGAATGACTCCACACGTGGACTGGACAGACCAATCTCGACGGGGATGATGGCTTCGGATCCGAAGGCAAGACTGAAAGGAGTCTCGCCCGTCGGGGCTCTGGGGGTTGTGTGGTAGGCCCAAATCACATTGGGGAGCTCCTCCACCCACTGACCTTTGGACCCATCTAGCCGGGTTCGGAGTCCTCTAAGGATGGTGCGGTTCATGACCTCGGCTTCTCCGTTAGTTTGAGGATGGTCGACAGATGTGAATCGGTGGTGAATGCCTAACTCGCCACAAAAGGCTTTGAATGCTTCATTGTTGAATTAGCGGCCATTGTCCGTGATGAGGGTGTGGGGCAAGCCGAAACGGCATATGATTGACTTCCAGAAGAAGGCTTTGACTTTGCTTTCGGTGATCTTGGCCAGTGCTTCGACCTCAACCCATTTGGTGAAGTAATCAATGGCGACTAGCAAAAATTTTTGCTGCCCTGAAGCTGGGGGGAATGGCCCGGGAATGTCCATTCCCCATTGGGCGAAAGGTCATGGGGCCGAGAGCGGACTCATTGGGGCAGATGGTTGATGTTGGATGTGTGTGGCGCTAGCAACCATCGCACTTCTGAACCAATCTAGTTGCATCTTCCTTCATAGTAAGCCAGAAGTATCCTTGGTGGAGGGCCTTTTGAGCTAAAAATCTGCCCCCCAAGTGATTTCCACATATGCCTTCATGAATTTCTCTCAGGATGTAGTCAGCATCGGTGGGCCCTACACACTTGAGTAGGGGGTAGGAGAACGACCTTCTGTATAGACGCCCATCGAAGAGGATGAATTTGGAGGCTCTCCACTTGAGTATCTAGCTTTGTTACGGTCATCAGGGAGAGTGCCGTCGGTGAGATAGCGGACGTAGGCGTCCATCCAGGTGGGCTCTTGGGTGAGTGGGAGGACTTCTCCACTATCCTCTGTGCTGGGTCTTTTCAAGTATTCAATAAGCATCTCTCGTCAAGCCATCCGCGGAGGTGGCCAGACGAGAAAGGATGTCGGCCTTGGCATTTTCGCTCTGGGGAATGTAACTGATATTGAAATAAGGCAGTGAGGAAGTTAGAAACTGAACCTTTCCCAAATACTACGCAATAATGGGGTCGCGCGCCTCATATTCCCCATGGATTTGGCCAGAGACAAGTTGCGAGTCGATAAAGGCTCTGAGATGCCTTACTCCCAACTCTCAAGCTAACCTTAGCCCGGCTAGTAGGGCCTCATACTCAGCTTGATTGTTGGTGGCTTCGAATAGGAACCGCAGAGCACATTCCGGCCTTTCTCCACCTGACCCGGCAAGAATGAGGCTGGTGCCGCTTCCTTGTGAATTTGATGCGCCATCCACATGAAGAAACCAGGTTTCTCCATCATCCTCTGGCTCAGGTTCGCACTGCTCCAAGGGAGCCTCTTTGGGATCCTCCTCCACCCAAGTATACTCGACCAAAAAATCAGCTAAGACCTGAGACTTCAGAGCCGGCCGAGCTTGAAAAGAAAGGTCAAATTCTCCTAGCTGATGGCCCACTTGGCCAGTCAGCCTGAAGTGTCCGAGCGAGCTAGGATGGCTCGAAGTGGCTAATCTGTGAGCATCACAATAGGATGGGCTTGAAAATACGGACAGAAGCATCGGGCGAAGACTATCATGGCAAAAATAACTTTCTCTATCTTGGAATATCTAACCTCTACGTCATGAAGGACCTTACTCACATAATAGACGGGTCTTTAAGTTTCGTCGGCGTCGAGGCGCACCAGGACCGAGCTAACGACTTCTGATGAAGCGGCTAAGTAGAGGAAGAAACTTTCTCCATCTCTTGGCTTGGATAGAAGTGGCGGAGAAGACAGGAATGCCTTCAACCCGTCGAAGGCTTTCTGGCAGTCGTCCATCCATTCAAAACTATTCATTTTCTGCAGGGCCTTAAGAAAGGCAGGCATCTCTCAATCGATTTGGAGAGGAAACGACTTAGAGCCGCTATCCTCCCCGTCAATCGTTGGACTTTCTTTTTGCTGGATGGTGGCCTCATGTCGAGTATGGCACCGATCTTCTCTGGGTTTGCTTCGATCCCTTGCTAGGTCACCATGAAGCCTAGGAACTTGCCCGCCGTGACCCAAAAGTACATTTCTTAAGGTTCAGCTTGACATGGAAGCGACGGAGGTTGTTGAAGGTCTCCTCTAGGTCGGAGACGTGATCGGAGGTGCGGGTGCTCTTTGTCAGCATGTCATCTACGTAGACTTCCATGTTTCAGCCTAGCTGATCCTGGAACACTCTGTTCATCAGTCTTTGGTAGGTTGCCCCCGCTTTCTTGAGGTCGAAAGGCATCACCTTGTAGCAATAAATGCCTTTCTCTGTCACAAAGGAGGTGTGCTCTTCGTCGCTGGGTCCATCCTTATCTGGTTATATCCTGAGAAGGCATCCATGAAGTTGAGAAGTTCATGCTCGAAGGTGGAATCCACCATGTTGAGAAATTATTGAAACATAATTGCCCCAACTTTATTGATTTTGATGATTTCCAAAAGCCATGAGTACCTTAAAGAAAACAATGTGTTTATTTATCAAAAACCTTGAGCTTATTCAAATTGAAAGGAATGAACTATCAATGGTTATTAAATGAGTTTTGAATCTTTAGAAAAAGAAGTTTCAAGTTCTATGCTTAAAAGATTTCAAAAAGGAATTTTTACACATATAATTCAATCGATGAATTCTTGAAACATGTCTTGAATCCATGATAAATGTCATATTTAATGTATTCAAGTCAAATTTATATTTTAAATTTAATTGGGACAAGTTTTAAAGTCAATCAGAACATTTTTCTGATTTTTGTATCGGTCCCGAGCCGACTCAAGGGTTTCCGAGTCGACTCCCCAATTGCCTGATTTTCTCGAGTCGACCCTTGGTTTTCAAGAGTCGACCCCTGAATTCTTGCGAGCCGACTCCTGTCTGTGCGAGCCGACTCCGCTCAAACAACAGAACCCATTTTTTTGAGCACTTCTCGAGTCGACTCCCCATTTTCCTCGAGTCGACTCCCGACTTTCAGGAGCCGACACTTTGTTTTCGCGAGTCGACCCTTCAATGTTAAAATGTTTCTATTTTTGGTAATCGACCTCGAGCCGACTCCCTCAAGCTCGAGTCGACTCCGCGAAATCTGGGCGCGATTTTTAACGATGACACATCAGCCCCAACGGTAAGATTTTTGAATAACGGCTATTTTTCCTTGTCTCTAACGGATATATTTTTGCAGATTCTATAAATAGAGGAGTTCTTTTCAAATCAAAACAAGAGAAAATCAAAAAGAGAGAAAAGAATATCATTTGAAAAGAGGGAAAAACAGAGCATATTGGAAAAATCATTTAGCTCAAAAGAGTGATTCAAAAGGAGTGAAATCCAAGTGGAAGTTTCGTCTGCTCCTTCTCATCAATCCACAAGAGCCAAAAGAAAATCCAAAGCATTTCAAAGGTCAAATCGGAGGATTTTCAAAAGAGGAAAAAGCTTCATCTCAACTCCAAAGACTTCAACGGTCAAGAATCTGCTGAGGCGTGATTCAACACTTCAAGAGGAGTTAAGAGAAGAAGGAAGAAAGCCCAAGCATCTACCATCTGCAAAATTATCAGGCTTTTCTAACCTTTATATTTTGTACTTCATTTGTATATTTGCTCAAGGGGAGCACTTTATTGTTCAAACACTTTATTATTGTTTGCTGATTCAATCAGTGGATTGAATCAGTGGAGGTTGGTATACCTCGTTACAAGCCGGAGTGCTTGTGTTGGGTTAGTTGTGAGCCCTGAAAAACAACGTGTAGGGTTTTGTGCTGGTAAGCCCGAGTTAAAACCAGCTGGGTTCGTTGTGCACCCGGTAAAACAACAAGTTTGAGTTGTGAGCTTGGAAAACAACTCGGCTGTAATCTAGAGAGATTATAGTGTGGACCCAAGTGAATCTTGGGAGTGGACGTAGGTGTTGGTTGCACCGAACCACTATAAAATTATCTTGTGTTTGCCGTGCCTTATTTTCTCTTCTCTATCTCTCTTTATTTGCTTGTTATTGCTTATTAGTTAGCCTCTCACTTGCACATCTTGCTAACTAATCAATTAAAGTTAAAAAGTCTTAAATTTTTAAGAACCCAATTCACCCCCCCCCCCCTCTTGGGTTGCCATCTGGGCCAACAATTGGTATCAGAGCAAGTGCTCATTTAGAATTTGATCTCACGATCAAGGGCTAAAGATCCATATGGCAACACAAATTGGTTCAAGTTTTGCTGAAGGTCATTCTACGAATAGACCTCCTTTTTTAATGGAACCAACTATTCATATTGGAAAGCTAGAATGAGATATTCATTCAAGCTTCTGATTATGAATTTGGGGAGTAATAATAATGGACCTAGTACACCCACACACCTTATTGATGGCACTATTGTTCCTAAACCCGAAAGGGATTGGAATGATAATGATAGGAGAATGGCACAACTAAATGCTAAGCCATTAATATTTTATATTGTTCCTTAGACTCAAATGAATTCAACCGAATCTCAACTTGTAATTCCGCAAAAGAAATTTGGGATAGGTTGGAAATTACTCATGAAGGAACAAACCAAGTAAAGAATCAAAGATAAATATTTTGGTTCATAAATATGAATTGTTTACAATGGAACAAACTGAAACCATCACATGCATGTTCACTAGATTCACTGATATTGTGAATGGTTTGAAAAGTCTTGGTAGAATTTATTCTAATGCTGATCTTGTGCGCAAAATTCTTAGGTCACTACCAAGATCGTGGGAAGCAAAAGTCACTGCCATCCAAGAAGCAAAGGACCTCAATGCACTACCTTTAGAGGAGCTTCTAGGATCCTTAATGACCCACGAGTTAACAATGAAGCAGCATGTTGAGGAGGAAACAAAAAGAAGGAAAACCTTGCCCTCAAGACTGCAGAAATGGAAGAGAGCAGCAGTGAAAGTAATGATGAAGATGATGAGGAAACTGCTCTCTTGGCCAAAAATTCAGAAGTTTATGAGAAAAAGGCCTTCCATAAAAAGAAATTTGGAGCAAGATTGAAGGAGAAAAGGATAAGAAAAAGGACAAGGAGAAAGAAAAAGAAAAGAGCCCTTAGTATGTTATGAGTGCAAAAAGCCAGGGCACTTTAAGTATGATTGTCCTTTGCTGAAAAAGGCCTACAAGAAAAAGAAGAAAGCATACATGGCAACATGGTCTGATGAATCTTCCTCGTCGGAAGAAGAAGAGCAAAAGGAAGTTGCCAATATTTGCTTCATGGCCAACGACGACGACAACGACAATGAGGTAAGTTCTGAAAACTCAAATGATGATTTACATTTGATGAAATGTTTGAGGCTTTCAATGAACTTATGATTGATTTTAAATCCTTAAAAAAAGTATAAGTTTTTGAAAAATGACAATATTAGTTTAGCTAAAAGTAAAAATGAATTAGCTTTAGAAGTTAAGAACTTAACTAATGAAAAAGAAGAACTTAGGAAAGAAAGAGATAATCTTAATCAAGAAAAAGATTTATTAAAATCTGAAACTAAAAACTCAACTAAAGATTTAAAAGATCAACTAAAACTTTAGCTTTAGATAAAGAACAGCAAGCTAAAGAAATGACTCTCTTAAGAAAGATGTTAAAAAATATAAAGACATTGTTGAGAAATTCACCTTAAGTTCAACTAAACTTAACATGATCCTAGATAGTCAAAAAGCTGTTTTTGACAAAGCTGGTTTAGGATATAACACATTAAGGAAACAGAAATCTCTAAAGAATATTTTTGTAAAAGCCAACCAAAGTAATATAACTTGTTTTAAATGTAATGAAAAAGGTCACAAATCCTTTGAATGCAAAACGTTAAAAATAACAACAAGTTAAATATTAAAGCTAAGAAAATATGGGTTCCGAAAGGAACAATTTTTATTGCTGCTAACCATGAAGGACCCAAGAAAGCTTGGGTACCTAAGCATAAAGTTTGATTATATTGCAGGAATGTCTTGTAGCCAAAAGATCAAAGAAAAAGTGGTACCTTGATAGTGGCTGCTCAAGACATATGACGGGTGACAAAGATGAATTCATCACCCTAGAAAAGAAAGGTGGAGTTGTGACGTTTGGCGATAACGGTAAAGGTCAAATTATGGGCCTTGGTAAAGTTCGCATAACTCCATCTATAGTTATTGATAATGTACTTTATGTTAATGGTTTGAAGCATAATCTAATTAGTATAAGTCAATTATGTGATAAAAACTTTAATGTTTCATTTAAATCTTCTATATGCACTGTAACTAATTCTATTGATGATAGCATTGTATTTACTGGTTATAGACATGGCAATGTTTACTTAGTTGACTTAGAAAAATTATCTTTGAGTGATCATTGCTTAATTGCTGACAATGCTAACATAAATGAAATTAGTTGGTTGTGGCATCGTAGATTAGGTCATGCAAGCACACACCTTATTTCAAAACTAATTAAAATGGATTTAGTTAAAGGATTACCTAAATTAGATTTTGAAAATAATAAAATATGTGATGCATGTCAATTTGGAAAACAAACTAGAAGTTCTTTTAAATCTAAAAACATTGTTTCAACTTCTAGGGACTAGAGCTACTTCACATGGACCTTTTCGGACCAACTAGAACCACAAGTCTAGGAGGAAAGAAATATGGTCTAGTGATTGTAGATGATTATTCTAGATATACTTGGGTAATGTTTTTAGCTCACAAAGATGAGACTTTCTCGATTTCCTGAAATTCTTCAAGAAAGTCACAAATGAGAAAAACACTACTATAGTATCTCTAAGAAGTGATCATGGAACAGAATTTGAAAATCACTTATTTGAAAATTTCTGCACTGAAAATGGAATTAATCATAATTTTTCAGCCCCTAGGACTCCACAACAAAACGGTGTAGTTGAAAGAAAAAATAGGACTCTAGAAGACATGGCCCGTACCATGCTATGTGAAAGCAACTTACCAAAGTATTTTTGGGCGGAAGCAATTAACACAGCATGTTACATCTTAAACAGAGCTTTAATAAGACCAATATTAAAGAAAACACCTTATGAATTATGGAATGAAAGAAAACCAAATATAAAATACTTTCATGCATTTGGATGTAAATGTTTCATTCATAATAATGGTAAAAACAACTTAGGAAAATTTGATGCTAAATCTGATGAAGGAATTTTTCTAGGTTATTCAACAACTAGTAAGGCATATAGAATCTTTAACAAGAAAACCTTAGTAGTTGAAGAATCCATTCATGTAGTTTTTGATGAATCTTTAGCAACTGGATCTGAAAAGATTGATGATGAGGAAGATACAAACATAATTGAAAAAGATCTTGAAAAACTTAATATTGAAGTATCTTCTGATCATGAACAAGAGGCTAAAGATGATGATTCACATAAGGACGATGATGTCAATATTGATCATAATGATGTAGATCTTCCAAGAGACTGGAGATATGCTCATAGTCATCCTAAGGAATTGATTATAGGCGATCCATCTCAAGGAATAAGGACTAGATCATACATGAGAAATATTAGTAATCATCTTGCATTTGTATCACAAATTGAACCTAAAACTATAGAAGAAGCTGAAAAAGATAATAATTGGATGTTAGCTATGCAAGAAGAACTAAATCAATTTACTAGAAATAATGTTTGGACTTAGTTGAAAGACCTAAAAACCATTCAGTAATAGGATCAAAATGGTTTTTAGAAATAAACTAGATGAAAATGGCATTGTAATTAGAAACAAAGCTAGATTGGTTGCTAAAGGATATAATCAAGAAGAAGGTATTGATTTTGATGAAACCTTTGCACCTGTAGCTAGATTAGAAGCCATTAGGCTATTACTTGCATTTGCATGTCATATGAACATTAACTTATTTCAAATGGATGTAAAAAGCGCATTTTTAAATGGATTTATTAATGAAGAAGTTTATGTAGAACAACCACCAGGTTTTGAAGATCACGAATTTTCAAATCACGTTTTTAAATTGCACAAAGCTTTATATGGTTTGAAACAAGCACCTAGAGCTTGGTATGATAGGTTAAGTAAATTCTTAATAGAAAATGATTTTACAAGAGGAAATGTTGATAAAACTTTGTTTTTGAAAAGAAAAGTAAAGATTTACTTGTAGTACAAATATACGTAGATGACATTATTTTTGGTGCTACTAACGATTCTCTTTGTCAAGAATTTGCAAAGTTGATGCAGGGAGAATTCGAGATGAGCATGATGGGAGAACTCAACTTCTTCCTTGGACTCCAGATCAAACAATGCAAAGAGGGAATCTTTATCAACCAAACCAAATACACAAGAGAACTACTCAAAAAGTTTGGTATGGAAACAATGAAACCCCTCGGAACTCCAATGAGTCCTTCATGCAAGCTGGACAAAGATGAAGAAGGTAAAAAGGTTGATCAAAAGTATTATCGAGGTATATCGGATCCCTTCTTTATTTAACAGCAAGTAGACCAGATATATGTTTTCAGTATGTTTATGTGCTAGATTTCAATCTGAACCTAAAGAATCACATTTAATAGCTGTTAAAAGAATTTTAAGATATCTAAATGGAACTAAAAATGTAGGTTTATGGTATTCTAGAGACTCCACATTAAACCTAATTGCATATTCAGATTCTGATTATGCTGGATGTAAATTAGATAGAAAAAGCACAAGTGGTGCATGCCATTTCTTAGGTAGTAACTTAATCACATGGTTTAGCAAAAAGCAAAATTCAGTTGCATTATCAACTACTGAAGCTGAATATGTAGCAGCTGGAAGTTGCTGTGCGCAAATCCTATGGATTAAGCGACAACTTGAAGACTATGGTATCACACTTAATAAAACACCCATAAGATGTGATAACACTAGCGCAATCAACTTAACTAAAAATCCAATTCAACACTCAAGACAAAACACATAGAAATTAGATATCATTTTATAAGGGAACATGTAGCTAATGATGAAATTTGTTTAGATTATGTAAACACTGAAGAACAATTAGCTGACATATTCACTAAACCTTTAAATGAAGAAAGATTTTGTTATCTTAGAGGAGAATTAGGAATTTGTAATCCTTTTGAATAAATTTTGAAACCTCTAAGGAAATATATCTAGAATTCTTTCAAATTCTCAAAATCTTAAGGAAATTTTATCTAGAACTCATATCAATTTGATCTCTCAAATCCATGATTTTTAATCATACTCAAAGATCAAATTCCGGACTTATTTCGGATTCTCTGAATCTTAATCTTTTTTCTCTGAAATTGTCCGGAGCCGACTCGAGAGTATCGGAGTCGACTCGAGTTTCTGCTGAAACTCAGGAGTCGACCCCTCCTCTGAGCGAGTCGACTCGAGATCGTGTCCGTGCTCTGTGACTAGTCGCGAGCCGACTCCACACTTTGCGCGAGTCGACTCGACGTGGTCCCAGTCGATTTATTTAGGGCACGAGTCGACCCGACGGACATTTCATTCTTCCAAAATCTTCCAAATCCTCTCCAAAACTTTCCCAAAACCCTCCAAACCTCAATAACCTCTGATTAACCAATCCTTCAAGATCAATGGCACCCAAAACCCGAGGAGCAAGCTCGAGTGGCGCCGGTTTGAAGAGAAAAGGACCGTCGACGACCCGTCCGCGAGCCGTCTACGGATTCCTACCCTTCGGCTAGTGATCTCCTGCTCCAGCTCCTACCCCCAGGTAGATCTTCTAGCCAGTAGGATTGTAACCACAGGAAGGAAGGTGATTTGAATTGTTTGAGAATGAAGGATTCATCATTGGTAGACAACTAATCGAGATGGGATTTGATATTTGTTCATTGGATTGTCCAACCTACCCTGCTTTGGTTAAAGAGTTTTACAAGAATTTTCTAGAGGAGATGATGGCTTGGTGAGCAAGGTTAGAGGCATTGGTAAACATTACATCCTCATTCTATCTAGATTATTGAAGTTACCTTGTCTGGACCTTCTACATTTGCCCCTGAAGATAGATCTCCCTCACTAGGCTATTGAACCGAAATTTTGAAGGATTTGAAGAAGTCTTTGCTAGTCAACTGCCTTTGGAATTAAGACTTCTCCACAATATTTGCAGCAGGATTTTATTTCCCAAGACAGGCAGGTTTGACTATGTTTCTGAGCGAGATATTTTGTTATGGATGCTGTTGTTCTGGGAAACCCATCAATCTACCTAGGATGATATTTGGTATATTGCAGATGTGGCGGGAAAAAGAAATCAGCTTACCCTATGGCATGGTTTTGACTAAATTATTTCTTAGCCAAGGGATTGTGTTCAGTGATTGTGAGCCAAAGAAGGAGTTAAGACATACAGATTATTATACTTTGGCTACTATTCATCGCATGGGGTTTGTTAAGAAAAATGGAAGTTGGGAGAGAAAGACTGTTACTGAGGACAGAGACATAGATGCAGAGGCACCCAGACCTTCCTTGAGACATTCATCTCCGGAGCCTCCTCAGTGTTCATCTATTCCAGAGTCTGTTCCTGCTCCTGCTTCAGATTCTACCCCTGCTCCTACTGTTGCTCCTGCTCAGTCTACATTTCATCTGGTAGTTTTTCTGATACACAGTTAGATCAACTTCGATCTTTATTCAAGTCTGAGTTAAGTGATCAAGAAAAAGATTGAAAGAAGAATTTAATGAAAAGTATATGAACTTAAAAGAAGCTTATATTCTCTCAGTGATCGAGTTGCATTGATTGAGTCTACTCTCAGTTCATCTACCGGTTCCTTAAGTGAAAATTTAAAGAATATCTTTGGAGAACTTAAGGACATCTGCGGTGACTCGGAGACATACTCCCAATGCAACGCCGAGCTTCAAGAAAAACTTCTGCTTGTACTTTTGTTGATGAAAAACTAAAAGACTATGTTAGACTTCAATGTGAAGGGATGAAGCAAATTGTAGATCACTTGAATAGAATTACTAGAAGAAATTTTTAAGTTTTCATGTAATCTCTTTTTGATGTCAAGTTTACATTTCCATGTACTTTCATTTTGAAGTAATGAGAATGTTTGATGCTTCACTTTTGTCTATTTCAATTGTAAGTATCCTTGAATTTCTTTGAATGTTATCCTCAATTGATAAGTTAAATGGAAAAAGATAAAGAATTTATTGATATTGAACTTTCTAACCTTTTTGTTGATTACAAAAAAGGGGGAGAGTTTATTTAATCGTATATGCCTTGCCTTCAATTCAATCAAAGTTTAATTTGAAAGAGGAAGAGCAACATAAATTGCATAAATTGAATTTCAAATGCTTAAGTTTTGATTTTGAAAAATTTTGAATGATTTATAAATTAAGGTTCATAGGGGGAGCTACCTCATTGAGGGGGAGCCTTTCCATGAACACAAGTTGATTTTGGAATCACAAATTTTTTCAATTTTATAATGCATATACTCAATGTTTTTGTCATCATCAAAAAGGGGGAGATTGTTGAGAAATTATTGAAACATAATTGCCCCAACTTTATTGATTTTGATGATTTCCAAAAGCCATGAGTACCTTAAAGAAAACAATGTGTTTATTTATCAAAAACCTTGAGCTTATTCAAATTGAAAGAATGAACTATCAATGGTTATATTAAATGAGTTTTGAATCATTAGAAAAAGGAGTTTCAAGTTCTATGCTTAAAAGAATTCAAAAAGGAATTTTTACACATATAATTCAATCGATGAATTCTTGGAACATGTCTTGAATCCATGATAAACGTCATATTTAATGTATTCAAGTCAAATTTATATTTTAAATTTAATTGGGACAAGTTTTAAAGTCAATCAGAACATTTTTCTGATTTTTGTATCGGTCCCGAGCCGACTCAGGGTTTCCGAGTCGACTCCCCAAATTGCCTGATTTCTCGAGTCGACCCTTGGTTTTCAAGAGTCGACCCCTGAATTCTTGCGAGCCGACTCCTGTCTGTGCGAGCCGACTCCGCTCAAACAACAGAACCCATGTTTTTTGAGCACTTCTCGAGTCGACTCCCCATTTTCCTCGAGTCGACTCCCGACTTTCAGGAGCCGACACTTTGTTTTCGCGAGTCGACCCTTCAATGCTTAAAATGTTTCTATTTTTGGTAATCGACCTCGAGCCGACTCCCTCAAGCTCGAGTCGACTCCGCGAAATCTGGGCGCGATTTTTAACGATGACACATCAGCCCCAACGGTAAGATTTTTGAATAACGGCTATTTTTTCTTGTCTCTAACGGATATATTTTTGCAGATTCTATAAATAGAGGAGTTCTTTTCAAATCAAAACAAAGAGAAAATCAAAAAGAGAGAAAAGAATATCATTTGAAAAGAGGGAAAAACAGAGCATATTGGAAAAATCATTTAGCTCAAAGGAGAGTGATTCAAAAGGAGTGAAATCCAAGAGAAAGTTTCGTCTGCTCCTTCTCATCAATCCACAAGAGCCAAAGAAAATCCACAAGCATTTCAAAGGTCAAATCGAGGATTTTCAAAAGAGGAAAAAGCTTCATCTCAACTCCAAAGTCTTCAACGGTCAAGAATCTAGCTGAGGCGTGATTCAACACTTCTAGAGGAGTTAAAGAGAAGAAGGAGAAAGCCCAAGCATCTACCATCTGCAAATTATCAGGCTTTTCTAACCTTTATATTTTGTACTTCATTTGTATATTTGCTCAAGGGGAGCACATTTTGTTCAAACACTTATTATTTGTTTGCTGATTCAATCAGTGGATTGAATTAGTGGAGGTTGGTATACCTCGTTACAAGCCGGAGTGCTTGTGTTGGGTTAGTTGTGAGCCCTAGAAAAACAACGTGTAGGGTTTTGTGCTGGTAAGCCCGAGTTAAAACCAGCTGGGTTCGTTGTGCACCCGGTAAAACAACAAGTTTGAGTTGTGAGCTTGGAAAACAACTCGGCTGTAATCTAGAGAGATTATAGTGTGGACCCAAGTGAATCTTGGGAGTGGACGTAGGTGCTGGTTGCACCGAACCACTATAAAATTATCTTGTGTTTGCCGTGCCTTATTTTCTCTATCTCTATCTCTCTTTATTTGCTTGTTATTGCTTATTAGTTAGCCTCTCACTTGCACATCTTGCTAACTAATCAATTAAAGTTAAAAAGTCTTAAATTTTTAAGAACCCAATTCACCCCCCCCCCCCCTCTTGGGTTGCCATCTGGGCCAACACACCAGCTGATCAATTCTGGGTAGAGGGAAACTGTCTTTCGAACACGCCTTATTAAGGTCGATGATGTCTATGCAGATCCTCCAGCTCCCATTTGCCTTACGCACCATGACCACGTTGGCTAGCCAGTCAGGGTAGTGCGCTTTCCGGATGTGGTCGGCACTGAGCAGCTTGCTAACTTCCTCGTCAATGGCCCTTTGTCGGTCAGGAGCAAAGCTTCTCTTCTTTTGGTGGATCGGGCGGTGCCATGGATCAATGTTGAGCTTGTGGATGATCACCTCTGAAGGGATGCCGAGTATGTCAGATGCCGACCAGGCAAAAATGTCCGAGTTGGCCCTTAAAAAACCCAAGAGACGCTCCCGATCCTCCATGGTGAGGAGTCCTCCGATGCGGACGATCTTCACCGAGTCCTCCTTAAGGGGGAAGGTTAGCAGGTGCTCAGCTGGCTCTCCTCCTTGGCTGAAGTCTCTGGGATCAGATGCATCTAGTGCTGGCTCAACTTCCAGGGGACTTGATGCCACGTGATAACAAGGCAGGACCGGGCTGGTCTCGCCGCGCATCTCACCAACTCCCTCACTAGTGGGGAACTGCACTAGTAAACGCCAGATGGAAATAATGGAGTCCAAAAGGTTCAGACCTGGGCGCCCGAGAATGACATTGTACACCAAGGGAACCCTTACGACCAGGAACTTCATGATCACAGTGCTTTGTCTTGGTGGTGTCTCGGCTGTCACAGGCAGAGATATTTCACCTTCGACCCTTACGGAGTCCCCGGTAAACCCGACTAGCGGAGCCGCCACATGTTGGAGAGAGTCCATAGATAGTCCCATTCGAGCAAAAGCGTCATAAGTAAGGATGTCAACTGAGCTGCCACTGTCAACTAATATCCTTTTTACAGGGTGCTTGGCGATCGTCATGGAGACAACGACGCCTTCATTGTTTACATTCCCCACTACAGTAGGTCCCCCCCTCAAGGGATTACATTGTTCGGCGCCTCCTCCCCTCTTAGCCGTTTAGGTGCAGAGACTAATCCCCAGGACACCATTCTGACCATCCGCTCAGTGGGGGCATTATCGACCGGGGCTTGGATAGGCGAGGGCCTGCGGTGTCTTTTGGACATATTTGCCGAGATAGCCCCGTTGAATAAGCTCCTCGATGGCCCTCTTCAAATTGTAGCAGCTATCGGTATCGTGACCGTAATCCCGGTGGAAACAGCAGTAGCGGCTCTTATCACGGGGGGGCCTTTCTTCATGGGAGGAGGTCGTTGAAGATAAGGCTCACCCCCAATCTCCATCAGAATGTGGGATCGAGGGGCTAGAAGAGGCGTGAGCATACTCTCGTTGGGGACGGGGCTCCGACGCCTGCTCTCGGAACGACAAGGCGGGTCAGCTCGCCTGTGTCGAGGGGGCCCGCTGGGCTCGGGGCGAGCGAGCTTGTGGCTGGAGCTTCTTGAAGATTCTCGATGGGTGAAGTCAGCTTCATCCGCACAGATGTATTTCTGAGCTCCGAAGAGGAGATCAGAATAAGAGCTTGGGGGCTTCTTATCCAAGGAGAAAGTAAAGCGGGACCCAGGAGTCCCCACTTCAATGCTAGTGTTTCCACCGCATCATCGAGATGATAGACCTCGAGGGCGACGGCCTTGAACCAGGACACAAAGTCCCGCAGAGACTCTCCCTCCTTCTAACGGACGAAAAAAAGGCTGTCGGCTACCCTTGGGATTCACCGGCAGGCATCGAAGTGTGCCATAAAGGCTTTCTCCAACTCCCGGAAGGAGTCGATGCTGTGAGGGGACAGGCGTGGGTGCCATGCACGGGCGGCCTTTCGCAGGGTAGCGGGGAAGGCTTGCAGAGAAGGGCGTCTGAGGTGCCCTAAATTTGCATCATTGCTTTATAGCTCTCGAGATGATCGAGAGGATCCGTCGTACCATCGTACGGGTCTATCTGAGGAAAGCAGAACCTGAAGGGGACTAGTTCCTCCAATATTCGGCGGGTGTAAAGAGGATGAGTGTCGAACTCTTCCTCAGCTGATGGTTGATCTTGGCGAGCTCATCGAGGCGCCTGTTGTACTCCTCCATGCGTTCCTCCATCTGGCGGCTGATCATCGAGGCCCTCTGAGATGGCTCAAAGGAAGAAGAAGAAGAGGCAGAAGAGATGAAGACGGAAGTCGAGACTTCCATCTGGGTTCCTCGTGATGATATGGCTTGGGAGAAAATTTGTTGGGGCCATGGTAAGGGGACTGTGGCCGCTTGGAGGGCTCGCATTGAGAAACCTGACATCAGCCGATCTCTCGCCGACCGGCCTCCCACCGAGGAGAACCTTCCCTTGCCGACTGTTGACTGGCAGGGAAAGCAGTCTGATGCTGGGTGGCCACGGACTATTGCTGGAGGCGGTGAGATTCTAGACTTGCTAGGAAAGAGTCGCCAGCTGCTCCGCTGTTTGATCAACGGCCTCCGACGGTGGGCAGGCAACTGAAGGGTTGGTAGCAGCTGCTTAGTTGGCAGGAAGAGCCCCGCTGGACAGCTGACAGAGGCATCCTAAGCTCGCGTCACCACCATGGCTTCTTGAAGCGAAGAGGGGGAGAGTCTCGCCTAGAAAAGGGGGAGAGAGTCTCGCCTACTGAGATGTAGCGCAAGGAGAACGTTCGCTACTTTTTCTTATCCCCTTCCTGGCACGCTAATCTGATGACGCTCAATCACTTATCCTGGACGTCGGGAACAGAATGCTTCTCCAGGCTCTTCTAGCCCTTTTTAGTATGAGAAAGGAGGTCTCAGGAAGGAGGGATTCCTTCTTGAATGCTAAGACAGTGATTTTGGGGATTATCACGCATACCTATTTACTGGGTGGATTCACCTTTTTATAGGGGTTGACCCTGACATGATCACATGAGATTACGTGAGGGAATGTCTACGGAGTTCTTGGAAGGTGCGTGGATCTACGCTGGTTGGTGGGTCCTATCCCATCGGAAAGGGAGAAAGCGATGATTGGTGGGCTAAGTCCCATCAGCCAGCAGGACTATTGGGTAGTTGGGTCTAGTCCCATCAACAACATGGTCAGGTGGCACGAGTAAGAGAGGCAGTTTCTTGAACCGCTGGGGCTATGCTGGGGAGAACTGGAACACCTTGACCCTTCTGGGAGAGTTGAGGCTGGACCCGGCTGGCCAAGGGCAGCCAAGGCCGACTCGACGGGCTTGGAGACGTCAGGGCCGAGAGGGGCCGGCTAGGAATGGCTGGGGCCGACTCGGTGGGCTTGGAGAACTCGAAGATGTCGAGGCCGAGAGGGGCCGACCAAGAATGGTTGGGGCCGACTCGGCGGGCTTAGAGACGCCGAGGCCAAGAAGGGCCGACCAGGAAGGGTCAGGGCCGACTCAGCAGGTTCGGAGATGCCGGGGCCAAGAAGGACCGACCAGGAAGGATCGAGGCCGACTCTGCGTGCTTAGAGACGCCGGGACCGAGAGGGGCCAGCCAGGAATAGCCGAGGCCGACTCGGCGGGCGTGGAGACGCCAGGGCTGAGAAGCTCGGCGGGCTCGGAGATGCCGAGGCCGAGAAGGACCGATCAGGAAGGATCGAGGCTGACTCGGTGGGCTTGGAAACGTCAAGGCCGAGAGGGGCCAGCCAGGAATGGCCGGGACCGACTCAGCGGGCTTGGAGACACCGGGGCCGAGAGGACCGGCCAGGTGTCGGCCCAGGAGGTGCCGACCTTGAAGGTGTCGGCCATTGAGGTATCGGCCTTAGAGCCATCGGCCTTGGGGCCGTCGGCCATGGAGCCGAGGTGACCGAACGGGATGAGACGATAATCATATCTCATAAGATGATTATGAAAGATAAGCAAAATAAAAGATAAGCATGGTAGGAATTGGATGAACCGAATGAAATAAATTACCCGGAAGGATGGTAACACATGACCTTATCACAACATTAGAATAAATTGGATGAATTGGATGAACCGAATGAAATAAATTACCCGAAAAAACTGTCAATTGACTTCAACTAATGATCTTAATAAATTGAAGAATATAATTAACGAGTGAAACAAAGCCTACCATTAGATTTACTCACAAAATTATCACTTGCGAATAATCATATCTCATGATATGCCTATAAAATTGATGAAATAAATTAGATCCTCTCCTTCCATAGAAGGAATTTAAACGATACTAAACAGCTATGTACCTCAAAGCTTTAAGGTTGATGATGGCAACCATTACTCCCTTCGATGATTGCATAGATATACCGATCGACTCATAGAACTATTTTTAACCCAAAAAAAAAAAAGAGAGAAGACACCAGAGAGGGAGAACCCGGGAAAAAAAAACCCGTGCGATCTCCCCAACACGAAAAAATAATTTTATTAGGATATGGTGACCTGCCATGCAAGCGCACCCAACATGGCAAGGTCGATGCGACAACATGGGATCCGAAAGTAACTACCGTCATGATACCAATATCCCCTCAACTTCCATTCCATGGAGCTCCCTACCTTTCCTTTATTCTACATCATGGAACACAGAAACCCACCCCTCAACATCAACTCTAATTTCACAAACTAGAGATATCAGACTCGTTTTTCACGATCCCTAAGTCCATCACGTTTCCAACGGACCGATCCGTATATATCTGCAAGAAAAAATAGCGATTCATCCATCCAAACTCTCTGGATCTGAGACAACTTTGGTCAACTTCTTCCTCCTCTAGATCCCAAGCTTTGTCAACAGGTGATGAACCCCTGAAAATCTGTTGAAAATAGAGCATCTACACCAAAACAAAATCACACAAGCGTATGGATCGAACGCCTTATCGTTTAGGGTGAAAAGGAAGGAAAAAACTTCACAGCCAATTAACAATAAAAATAAAACCGATGAAGGAAAGGTCAGAAGAATGCCTTATCGTTTAGGGTGAAAAGGAAGGAAAAAACTTCACAGCCGATTAACAATAAAAAAAAACCGATGAAGGAAAGGTCAGAAGAAAGAACCGGAACCCCTGCGAAACAACCGAAAAGAAGCCGCACCACGAAAACAAAGAGAAGACCTAGCGATAGCGGAACCAACCGGGGGGTGCTAGGTATTTATTGCCCGCTTTCGAAAAGATGGACGGTAAGAGTAAAGCAGTGGAAATCTTGTCGCGCTTAGATGCGTCCACGTGTTTGGATGGTATTGGTTGCTCTAGGTATCCATCGCTGGGACGTGTTAGCCTCTCAAAAATTAACGATTAGGATTAACTAATCAAAGAAATTGTTGAATCAACGGCTGCTCTATTTTTATCATTTTAATTTTAATTTTTAAACCTTTTATCTTTAGCTATATTCTCTGTTTTCATGTCAAATGCCTTCCGGAATAAGATTAGTTTTAGGTTAATAAAAATAACTGCTCAATAATAAAATATTTTTGATATGTATAAATTAATTATATTTTTATTAAATAGAGGAGTGTTTCAAAAATATTGTATGATCGGCATATTTTATTAAAATTTAAAAAAAATTATAAAACCATTATTATACCAGTTATGCGATATGCAACATAGTATTGGAAAATATTGAAATAATATATGAATAAATTAAATATAATATAAATGTGTATATGGTAAAACTTTAAAAATAGAATTTAAAATAAATATATAAGAGAAATGATAGAAGTAGTCTCAATTAAAATAAAATGAGAGAAGATTGATTACAATGGTTTGAACATATACGACGAAAACCTTAAAATGTTTCAATTAGAAAAATGATCTTTTATCAATTCATTATAAGAATAGAGATAGCGATAGACCTAAACTAGATGAAAAAAAATAATTAAAAAAGATATAACTATTTGTAACTTGAATGTCAATTTACTCCTGAAAGTGCAGCGTGAAGGAAGCATATTCATGTAGCCGATCCCATATAGATGGAAAAAGCTTAAATGAGTTGAATTGAGTTGAGTTGAGTATTTATATTTATCAGCATAGAATTATTTATCTATCAAATAATATTTTAATTTTTTTTATTTATATAACTTATTTAAAATAATTAATATTATATATTATATTTAAATAAATATATTTTATTTATTATTTAAATATTTTAATAGCAATAGTAATAATAATTTAATCAAATATTTTGTTAAAAATAATTTTTAGTTGACAGTAGTCAAATTGATCAATGAGTTGAACGCTTTTTCCCTATCTTCCGCTTTATTTTACGAAAAAAAAAGGGTTAGAAAATAAAACAGCAAATCTCAAGTTTGGCTTTTCTGAACTTGTGTTTGGATGGAGAGAAAAGTAGGAAGGAAAGAAAACTGAGCAAAAAATAGAAGAGAAAATGAAATTTACCTTGTTTAGATAGAGAGAAAAGTAGAGATGAAAGAAAACTATAGGAAAAAAAAAAGAGAAAAAATGATAGGCCCCACGTAAAGTTTTCTCTCCCAAATTGAAATCAGAGAGATTTCGGAAAGAAAACTCAAAAGTGTTCTTTTATTTTTTTTATTCCGATATTGATTCTTTCAAAAAAAAAAAATTGATGCATTTTTTAATCATTTAAGAAGAGATTATTGTCATTGTAAGTTATCAACTTTCTTCTCTATTTTTCTTCCACTTATCTAAACTGAAGGAGAGAAAGCATTTTCTCTTCCCTTTTCTCTTCTCTCCATTTTCTCTCCTCTCGTTTTCTTTCCTTTCATTTTCTCTCCATCCAAATAAAGCATGAGGGATCAAATGATAGCTATTATAATATTAAAATGCTGCTTGCTAATTAACAATGGTTCGAAAAGGTCATTATTAGGATTTTTAATTAATAAATAGTAGATTCTAATTATAATATGTTTGATCATTATAACAATTCTTTGCTTAATATTTATAAAAGCTTATTCATTAAATTCTTTTATCTGTTATATATATTATAGTATTATATTTTAAAGGATTAGAAAAAAAGTGAAAAGATTAGACATTAATGGCGCAGGAGTAACGATGATAATTACTGCACGCTCAATTTAAGTAGAAAATTTTATTAATCAAATGGATGCATGTATTAATAAAGTCAGCATTCATCATGAATGTTTCTAATTGATTATTATTTAATATAATACAAATATGATGCTTGTAAAAAAAGATAAGTTGAATTGAGTTAAATATAATAAAATATGATTATAAGCTTTTATTTATAATAATTTATTATATAAAAAGGAAAATTTGAATACATTTTTCTGTGCAAATCATATGCTAATTGTTGCCGCGGAATCCGTTCTTCGACTCGGATGCAGCTCGACTCCGGATCTGAATGCTGATCTCTCATCCGAGCGGGACCTACAAGACAGTCCTCACGCAGAGAGTGTATGGGGTGGCCCTCTGTGGAAGACCCTTCGACGCTCAAGTCAGTAGAAATTCACAGCATGCAGATGTGAGGAGAAAGGCTCTCGCAGAAGAGTTCCTCAAGGTCGATGATCTCTCGAGAATCCAGAGCTCTGCTTGAGTTTCAATGGAGTTTTCAGTTTAAGTGTCAGTGAGAGCATACCTGAGAGACTTCAGGACCAGAGTATTTATAGGTGATCACCTGATTTCTTGGGCACATCATAGGGGGTCCAAAAATCGTTTAGATTTGAAAAAGGATTCGAATCAAGTTTGTTACGGGGCCGGTAGGATCAGTATCTAGTTAGTTAGAGAATCGACGGCTAGGAGAGTTGGTTGATGCTTTGAGATTCAACGATTCTGTAGGTCCTAGGCTACTTCTATAGGCTTTAGACCACATCTGGTATTATTTGCATAATTTCACGTTTAAGATCTTATTTAACTAACATGAATTTGAACTCTCCCATGCTAGGTTTCGCAGAGGTGCTCAAATGCCTTGGTCTGGCCGAAGCATAGAAACAACTCGGTTTGTCGAGGCATGAGAATAGCTCGATTTGCTGAGACATGAGAATGGCTCTGTTTGCCAAGGTATTTGAATAGCTTGGTTTGCCGAGGCACTCGAATAGGTTGGTTTGCCGAGGCATGAGAATAGCTCGGTTTGCCGAGAGCGATTTGACTATGCCAAAGACGATTCGGCTCCGTTGTTTCCTAGACGTGACAGCTAGCTAATCGGATATCAAGATTGGTCTCGACCTTTTTATCGTGTGCACGAGCATTAGCGCAATCATAATGTTATCCCTTATCACATGCCCCCCACTCCCTAGTCCGAAGTGTAAATTCGGATGTAGGGAGTAGAGTTTAGCATAATTTCATCCAGGGGGATTTAGAGGGATGTGCAATGATGGCCTTGTAAATGTCGGGCCACTGCTCTATCATTTCTTATCATCGCATGAGGAGGGAGACCCTCGCTTCTCATGGGCGGTGATTGAGGAAGTCCCACATGGCAAACCCCTGTGTTCACGGCACCAATAGCGGTAATTTCAGCGTTTGGGGTTTCTTCTAGAGACACCGCACTTTCTCCCTGAAATGCCTTTTTAAGGAGGGGAAAGGGTTAGAGTGGTGTTCTTTCTGCAACCTTCTCGTTTCTCCCCTAGAGATTCCATTCTCAAAACTCTTGTGAGTTCATTTGTGATTTATTCTTTAACTCGACAACATGAAGGGTCCAAACGATGTGACCTCTGAGATAACCCTTGAAAATATGGATAGAATATGTCATCGATACAAGATCCCTCAGTACATTGCTCTATGGCCCCCGAAGGCCGAGCAGAGGGTCTCAGTGCAGCCGGGGCGTGGGGTGTTCTTTCGAAGAAAGCTTGAGAGCGGGTCTTTGGTTTCTCCTTCACCCACTAGTGAAAGAAGTCATGAGATTCTACAACATATGCTTGACGATGGTGGCTTCGAATAGCTGGCGCAACCTCATCGGGTTTATCTCGATGTGCAGCTGTGTTGGGGTAACGACAACTCTTTCTATATTCTGAGTCTGCTACAACTTAGGTTTCGGGAAGAACTTTGAGTGGCCCTATATTGGTCCCAAAAATCATTTAAGATGATATCGGATAATCCATCATCGATAAAGGAGTGGAAGTCTTGATTTTTCATTGTCGAAGGGAATATTGACTCTGATTTTTCCTAGGTATGGGCGAGTTATGTGAAGGATTCGGAGGCGCATCCAAAGCTGTCTGAGCAGGAAAAGAAGGATTTGGTAACTCTTCACGGTGGTCGAGTGTTCTCGGCTAGTGCCCTTTTGTTAGAGGATGCCCTTTTCACCGCCGGGCTTAGTTCTTTTGATCCCCAGGGTAAGCTTTCTCCCCTCTTCCTATGGCCGATGTATTCAGGTGATTTTATTATGATCAAAATAATTGTTTGTTGTGCTCATAGCCAAAACGTCAGTGTTCATGGGTCAAATAAGGAAGAATTGGGCAAACACCAAATGGGGACTAGCTTCGGCGAAAAGCACAGATCCGAGAAGAAACCCCACCTTTTTAGTGAGCACTCAAAGGGGCCAAAGCAAACCAGGATCGGTCAACACTCCTCCACACCGAAGAAGGGAGAAATGGGTGTGTTGGCCATGATGGATGAGCCTTCCCTGTTGAACGGGGCGCGACAGCGGAGGAGGAACAAGTAGTTGGGGAGAGATTGGAGGAGGCCATTGAGGTTTCTCCTCTCCAAATGATGGTTTGTACCAGACAACACAGAGGAGACATCACCGATTTGCCCTGGTACTCTCTTCATTCGAGGGTAACCAGCCTTGTCTGATGGACGTTGGCAGCCCTAGGATGCCTCGCACGGGTGAGGGAGAGACCCCAACTTTGATCGAGGGGGTGAAGGAAGTAGCTGTCATCGAGACTCAAAAGGAGTTGCCTAAGGGAGAATAGGCAGATGTTGAGGGAGAAATCGAATTGACAACTGGAGTTCGCAAAGGATTCTCCGTCGGAGAATTTTCTCCCGAGGTATTGGGGGGAGCCGCGGAGGAGGCCGAGGCTCCAATGGAGCCCATTGGAGATGAACGAATGCCTGCAAATCAAGAGCCATTGAGTGAAGGGATGCACGGACCGAAGTTTCTCCGACCGAAGCATCAGAGGGGGAGGTCAGGCGAGCCGAAGTAACCGAGGCTTCGTAGGCTAAGGCTTTGATGGAGGAAGCTGAGCAGATGAAAGTCCCCCAATTTGAAGCTCTCCAAATTAACCCTTCGGCTGTGAATTTTCTTTCACATGATCCATACGTGGAAGATATGTTCGCCGCTTAATGCGGTCGTGCTGTATTCAGGAGTGGTTTCCTTGGCGAGTGAGCCCACTGCAGAGGATCTTGTTGATGCGGCATTCAGGCAGTTTGGAGTGCCGAAGGATATTTATCTCCTTCCCGAGATTGATAGCCCCGCTCTCATGAAGATCGCCACGAATTATGCTTCCCGGGTAAGTTATTACATCAAGGCAACAGGTTTTGGCTAGCTGGTTCAGTCATGTTCGCTTACTTATATTTTGCCTACAGAATGCTTTAATTATGAGAGCGCTAAGTTGGCGCTTAAACCTAGCCATGGAGGCCTGTGCTCAAGCCAAAAAAGGAAGCTGTCGGTCTTTGGGAGAGGGCGGAATCATCCAATAAACTTTTTAGGGCTTTGGCGCCTGTTCAGGGGAATCTTGAGCAGATGAGAGAGATGGGTTAAGGAGCTCCACGGATTTCGCAAACAATCTGACAAGGCTTGTCTGGAGCTATCACAAATTAAGTCCAAACATGCTGAAGAGATGAGGGCTATGCAGCAGCGTTTTAACGAAAGGTGGGACGAATTGAAGAAGAATTTCGCCGAGAAGAAAAAGCAGTTTGAATAGAGGCTCGACGAGGAGGAGCATAGGTATAGATCAGCTCGCCAGTTTGAGCAGGAAGCTTACCGAGAAAGAGAGCCAAACTAAATGGCAGCAAGGTCACATTGCCATGCTTACCGCTGACCTTGCACAATCTTAGCGAGAGACCGAAGAGAGGCAATCAAGAATTAACGATCTCAAGGACATGCTCCAGCAAAGCAAAGATGATAAATTGAAAGCTCTCGATAAAGTCCATGAGCTGAGTGTGAAAATGGCTCATCAAGAAGAGGAGGTATAATGTATCCTTATCTCTTTTTGTGTCTTTACTCTCAATTATCGCTTTAACTGATTTTGTGTCTGCAGATGGGCAGAATTGGGCTCCAGGTTCAGAACCAGCTGAAAGTCTTAAGAGAAGAGTTGGCCTCGAGCAGCCAGATGAATTTTGAACTGGAAGGCCAGGTAGCCGAAGCTAATAGACGGGTTGCTCTGGCCGTGGAAGATATAAAAATTCTACCCAGTTTCTTGATGAGCATAAGGCGGCCTAGCACCGATGCATTCTGGTATGGTGAAGAGGAGACGCGGGCGAAGATCTCTCGGGTGTGCCCGGAGTTAGACCTGTCCTTCCTAGAGGCCGATTATTATGAGACTCAGACCCTAGGGCCGAAGTATCTGCCTAGGCTGAATATAAAGAAATTTCAAACGTCGACCTTGAAACCATTCTAGGTGCCGGCGGAGCCATGGGTCCAGAAGGATGTCCTCAGCCTGATATAGAAGAAACCGAGGCCCCTCATTCGGTTACGTTCGAAGTGGGCGAACCAAGCCAATCTCTTTCGAACGTCGCCGAGGGAACTCCCAAAGCTGAACTTGAACCCTGATTCCTGAGGGTTGTTTTGTATTTTTGTTTCTTCTACTTGTAACTTGGCCAAAATTTACTTAATGAACGAATTTTTCGTTTTCTTTCATGTGTTCTGTTGTCTTAGGCATCACTTTTTGGATGATCTTTTTGCTTGTTTATTTCCTCCTTGTATTCATAACTCATTGTGGATGGACCATATTTTAAGAAGGGATAACTTTTAGTAGTTTCGAACGAATCACCCGGCTTGACCAAGACTGATTTGATTAGGTTTACCAAAGTATGGGGTTATTCGGCTTTGCTAGAATATCATTTCGGCTCTGACTGAAGTAAAACGGACGGTTCGGAATGGCCGAAATAGAGGAAACACTTTTATTGTGGCTGAGGCAAGGTGGATAGCTTAGCTTAACCGAAGCAAGAATTTGGTTTGTTTTTTGCCAAAGTAGATGAAACAGCCCGCGACTTATTAAGGACAGTCTCATTTTCTCTTCGGGCATTTATTTCACTGTTAACACTCGGTCTTTTCCAATGCGAGTTTGCTTCGCGTATACGTCAAGCACTCGATTGCCATTGGACAACGTAGCTTTCGATGAGGGATTTCCTAGGCCTATTCGTATCCCGAAGATTTGCAGGCAGTTCTTGGCATTTAAAGCTCTGAGACTGAAAAGATCTTTTGCCTTTTATAGCGACATGGGGGATATCTTCAACAGCGCCCCAGGAAATGCCGAGTCTCATTGGGGTGTTACCGCGCGGCTATGACCGGGGTGTGATTATGGCGCCCTGAGTCCCGAAGCTCCTCCCTTCATTAATGACTACTTTCAGTTCGGCGTTTATAAAAAGGGGAGGAGTGGAGGGAGTTTGAGCACACTCGGGAAAGTTTTTCCGCTTTGAAAAGAGGCTTTTATGGCCTTCGTCATGCTGACATTGGGTTTTGCAAGGTTGAGATTTCTCTTTGGAGTTTGGCTCAGCTCTCATGATGGGCTTGATGAGGAGGCTGCTGAGGAGCAAGTCATCTTTAATGACGAGGTTATGGAGGTCATATGCGAAGCGCAAAGGGGGCTAGAGGTCATATGGAAAGCACACGTCGGTGCTTTCTGTTCGGCTCTATTCGCTCACCGTGGGGCCATAGATATTATTGGAGATTCTATTTTTGATGGGCCATGACTTCCACTGGCTTTTCATCAACCATGGTAACTCTCATCGTCAAGCTCCTTCTTTCTGAGGCTTTTCATCTTCCATGATGGTTGTTTGGCCATGTCCCTGTTTCTGGAGGAACTTTTCACTTCTGAAGGTGAGTTCCTTTAGGTGGCTTCTTTTGTTCTTTGATGTTAACCAGCAACTCAACGGAGCCGCCTGGTTTCTCTAATTTCTTGGATCGAAAGCGGAAGCGATGTCATCAATCGGAGCTACTCGTCCGAGCTTTTTATTTTATTTTTCTTCCTCTGCTATAGTGCAATTGTAATGCCTCCCAAGAGGTTGTAATATCCTACTAGCAATAAAGAAAGGCTTCTTTTTCTATCTTTTTAACGACATAAGAGTCATTTGTGTATGTCTCGCCTCTCCTGTATCGGTGCCCGTTCATAACTATCAGCAACATTTTAAGTATTTCGACTTGGTTAGGCATTCTAGCAATATGGTCTGGCTTATCCCTTTCCTGAGAGGATATTTGCCTTTGTTTAGTTTAGGAGGAGGCCTGGGTAGCTCTGCCTGTTTTCAATATAGGCTCGATCATGCCAAGAAAGGAAATGAGCCTTACCTTAGTAAGGAATGACTTGTCTGATTCTGCCAAAAACGTAAAGAAAAGTCATTTAAATCCGTCGAGATGTAGCAATGTAGTTAAGCCGTGCTAAAATATTGAAAAAATCAATCGGCTTTGTTGATACTTTGGGGGAATCACTCAGCTGTGCCGAGGTTCAAGAGATTGAATTTTACTTAGCGTTATCGGGGTGCGGAGATCACTCAGCCTTGCCGAGGCTTGAGAAATTATATTTGATTTGGCGTTGCCAAGGTACGAAGATCACTCGGGCCTACCGAGGCTTGAGAGATTAGATTTTACTTGGCGCTGCCAAGGTACAGAGATCACTTGGCCCTGTTGGGCTTGAAAGATTATATTTTACTTGGCGCTGCTAAGGTACGGAGATCACTCAGCCCTGCCGAGGCTTGAGAGTCACTCGGTCATGCCGAGGCTTGAAAATTATATTTTACTTGGCGCTGCCAAGGTACGGAGATCACTCGGCCCTGTCGAGGCTTGAAAGATTATATTTTACTTGCCGCTGCCAAGGTACGGAGATCACTCGGCCCTGCCAAGGCTTGAGAGTCACTTGGTCATGCCGAGGCTTGGAAGATTATATTTTACTTGGCGCTGCCAAGGTACGGAGATCACTCGGCCCTACCGAGGCTTGAAAGATTATATTTTACTTGGCGTTGCTAGGGTATGGAGATCACTTGGCCCTGCCGAGGCTTGAGAGTTACTCGGTTATGCCGAGGCTTGGAAGATTATATTTTACTTAGCACTGCCAAGGTACGGAGATCACTCAGCCTCGCCGAGGCTTGAGAGATTATATTTTACTGGTGCTACCAAGGTACGGAGATCACTCGGCCCCGCCAAGGCTTAAAAGATTATATTTTACTTGGCGCAACCAAGGTAAGGAGATCACTTGGCCCTGCCGAGGCTTGAAAGATTATATTGTACTTGGTGCTGCCAAGGTACGGAGATCACTCGGCCCTACCAAGGCTTGAGAGTTACTTGGTCATGCCGAGGCTTGGAAGATTATATTTTACTTGGTGCTGCCAAGGTACGGAGATCACTCGGTCCCACCGAGACTTGAGAGATTATATTTTACTTAGCGCTGCCAAGGTACGGAGATCACTCGGTCCCACCAAGGCTTGAAAGATTATATTTTACTTGGCGCTGCCAAGGTACGGAGATCACTCGACCCTGCCGAGACTTGAAAAATTATAGGGCAAAATCTGCTTCTCATCATATTCTTTGGAAAAAGCAATTGAAACAAGAACATTGTAGATTTTGAAAATGATGTTTCGCTATTGTAAATAAAGTAGGTTTAGTGGAGGCGTACTTCATTGGTGATAATCCTAGGGATAGATTTTTCATCTAGATCTTAGAGCTTGTAAGTGTCGGGTCTGATCACCTCAGTAACTGGATAGGGGCCTTCCCAATTTGGAGAAAATTTCCCTTGTTCCAATGGCTTTGAAACTGATGCCTTCCGAAGTACTAAATAGCCGGGGAGGAAGGATTTTCCTTTTACTTTGGTGGAGTGATAGTGAGCTACCCTTTGCTGATAAGTTGCCATTCAGATTCGGGCTTTCTCCCTGCTTTCTTCTATCAAATCTAGATTGGTTCGGAGTTGCTCGTCATTGGATTCCTTCGAATAACTCTCCACTCTAGGGGAAGGGAGTCCGATCTCCATAGAGATGATAGCTTCCATGCCAAAAGCCATTCTGAATGGAGTCTGGCCTATGGGGATCCTTTCAGTGGTTCGATAAGCCCACAGCACATGATGAAGCTCCTCTGCCCATCTACCTCGTGCTCTGCTAGGCCGGGCCTTAATGCCTTACAGCAGAGTTTGGTTGGTTACCTTGGCCTCTCCATTGGGTTGAGGATGTCCAACCAAAGTAAGGCGGTGAGAGATACCATGGCCCTCGCAGAACTTTCAGAAATTGGGATTGTTGAACTGTCTTCCATTATTAGTGATGATGGTATGAGGAAGGCCGAACCGACAAATTATAGATCTCCACACGAAATCTCTAGCCTGGGCCTCGGTTATCTGAGCGACTGCCTCGGCCTCGACCCACTTGGTGAAATAGTCGATGGCTACAAACAAGAACTTCCTTTATCCGGTGGCGAGGGAAAAAGGACCAATATGTCCATTCCCTACTTGGCAAAGGGCCAAGCAGATGATATAGGCATTAGGTGAGCGAAAGGGAGCCTCTGAATATTTGAGTGTCGCTAGCATGAATCACAAGCTCGGACCAAGTTGTCAGCATCCCTTTGCATGGTGGGCCAATAATAACCTTGGCATAGCACTTTATGATACAGAGCTTGACTGCCAAGATGATTTCCATATATGCCTTCATGAACCTCCCGAAGAGCATAATCAACCTCCGATGAGCGGAGTCATTTAAGTAATGGCATGGAGAATGATCGTTTATATAGCCGATCATCAAGTAGGACATAATGAGATGATTGCATCTTTAGCTTCCTTGCTTCTTTTCTGTCAGCGGGGAGCAGCCCCTCTTTGAGATACTTGAATTAGGGTCTAGCCAGGATGGCTCAGCATCAATTTGCATTATTTGATCAGCATTAGCAATGCTGAACTTCTCCAGGACTTTCAAGTGGAACTTCCACTCGAGATCCATTGAGTCCATGGTTGTCAGGCGGGATAAAAGTCGGCGTGCGTATTTTTAGTTCTTGAGATTTGAATAATTTTAAATTTAGCAAAGCAGGCAGACAAACCGCGCACCTTTTGAAGATACTGAACCATGTTCGGCTCCCTAGCTTCAAATTCTTCCTGCACCTGGTCAGCCACCAATTGGGAGTCGGTGTAGGCAATTGGCTTTTCAACCTTGAGTTCACGGGCGATGCGAAGTGCAGTGAGCAGGGCCTCATACACTGCCTCATTGTTGGAGGCTGAGAATGAAAAACGAATGCTGTACTCGAAGGTTGTCCCCTCCGGACTAGTGAGGACCAAGCCAGCACCAAACCGCTTGCGCTGGAGGATCCATCGGCATAGAGCAGCCATAGGGCACTAGGCCTTGGCTGCTCAGGAGTATCCGAAGTATAGCCATCTTCGGGTATAGTGCATTCAAGAAAAAAATCCGTCAGGACCTGTGCCTTGATGGCCGAACGAGGCTGATATTGGACATCATGCTCGCTCAATTCAACAACCCATTTAGTCATCCTCCCCGGCGTTTCTAGATGATGGATAATCGACTTGATGGGTTGGTCAATAAAATCATCACAGTGTGTGCTTGAAAATATGGCCACAACTTTCGAACCGATGTTATCAGAGCCAACACCATCTTCTCGATTTGGGTATACCTCATCTCGGTGTCTTGGAGCAATTTGCACCGGCTTTCGAACTTTGTTTTCTTCTTTGATCAAAACAGAGCCAATAGTGCCTTCAGAGACCACCAGATATAGATTCAACATTTCTCCCGGCTTCGGACTACTGAGGAGAGATGGTGATCCAAGGTATTTTTTAAGATCTTCAAAGGATTTCTAATAGTCTGGGGTCCATTGAAAGTTTTTGGCCAACTGGAGCACTTTGAAAAAGGGCAAGCACCTTTCGGCCAACCGAGCATCAAAACGATTAAGAGCTGCTATCCTCCCAGTGAGACGCTGCACTTCTTTGATTGACCCCGAAGGCACCATCTGCTGCAAGGCCTGGATTTTCTGTGGGTTAGCCTCAATACCTCGTTGGGAGACCATGAAACCCAAGAACTTTCCAGAGTTAACTCCGAAAGCACATTTGGTCGGGTTAAGCTTCATCTGATACTTCCGAAGCATCGCGAAGCTTTCTGTAAGATCATCTATATGCCGGGATGCTTCCTTGCTCTTTACCAACATGTCATCAACATATACTTCCATGTTCCGACCAATTTTCTCTTTAAAAACTTTATTGACCAGCCTTTGGTAGGTTGCGCCTGCATTTTTTAAACCGAAAGGTATAACTCGGTAGCAATAGATACCTCGGTCGGTGATAAGGTAGTCTTTTCTTCATCCTCGGGCATCATTTGAATCTGGTTGTAGCCCAAATAAGCATCTATAAAGGTCAGCATTTGGTGGCCCAAAGTTGAATCCACAAGCTGATCGATCCGAGGAAGAGGGAAGCTGTCCTTCGAGCAAGCTTTGTTGAGGTCGGTGAAGTCGATGCAGATCCTCCATTTGCCATTTGATTTCTTCACCATAATCACATTCATCAGCCAGTCGAGATAATTGACTTTCCGGATGAAGTTGGCTTTAATGAGTTTGTCTACCTCTTCTTCAATAGCCTTTTGACGCTCGGAGGCAAAGCTTCTCTTCTTTTGCTTAATCGGCCAAAATGCTTCATCCACATTGAGGCGGTGGACCAGGACATCCGGGTTAATTCTAGGTATGTTCGATATGGACCAAGCGAAAACATCAGTATTCTTCCAAAGGAACTCGACCAAGTCTTGCCAAGGCTTTCGCTTCAGTTGTGACTCGATCCTTTGGTTCGGTCGGGCCGAGCTTCATCAAGTGGTACTTCTTCCAATTCTTCGATTGGCTCTCCTCGCTACTTGGCAAAGTCCTTCCGAGCATCCAGTCCATCTGCTTCGAGCTTTTTGGACTGAAGGTCAACTACAAAGCAGTGCTAAGCCATAATTTGACTTCCTCGAACAACTCCCATCCCTCATTCGGTGGAAAACTTTATGGCGAGATGAGGAATGGAAATGATGGCTTTAAGAGATATTTGCCCTGGCCTACCAAGGATAGCATTGTAAGGGGACCGAAGCTTGGTCATGAGAAAATCCATGAGTGTAGTGGCTACACTTGGCCAAGTGCCTGCTCGAACTGTTAAAGTAATAACTCCCTTGGGGACTATAGCATCGCCCGTAAAACTTACTAGGGTGGATTCCATGGCTTGGAGGCTCTCCATCCATAATTTCAATCTCACAAAGGCATCAAAATATAAAACATCAACAGTGCTTCCACTATCAATTAAAATGCGGTATACAACATAGCCGTTCATGTTCATGGACATAACCAAGGCATCATCATGGGGGTATTGTACCTTCCGGAGATCCTCATCAGAAAAAGAAAGCTCGTCAATTCAGACCTTCTTTGATGGATTCTCCTCCTTGCCTGGCCAGGATGATGGAGAGCCGACCATCGCTATCATATTAACATTGCTAATGACCGAAGGGTTCGATGAAGGAAGTTGGCAAGACTCAGACTGACAATCTCCTCCATTGTTTGGCTCAGGGGCTCTCCTAAATTGGTCCAGTCTACCTCGCTGGATGAGCTGCTCAATCTCGTTCCGGAGCTGCCAGCATTCCTCAGTGTCATGCCCATGATCTCGATGAAAGCGACAGTATTTAGTCATATCCCTCCGAGCTGCATTGCCTCGGAGAAGAGGAGGCCAGGAAATTTGGTGCTCGATTTCCATCAAGATTTGTGCCCTTGGCGCGGTGAGAGGAGTATATCGGTCGAACCTTCGAGCTGATCTTTAGGTTTGATCTCTAGGCGGTGGTGGAGGAGCTCTTTGGCGACGAGGTGGGCTTGCATGGTGGTAGGATCGATGCCTCTTCGAGCCTTTTGCCTCCTTCTTCTTCGACTGCTCGGCTCGTGCCGTCCTTCATGACTCCTCGACCCTAGCATACTTGTCTGCCAAGGCCATCATATCAGAGAGGCTTTTCAGGTAATTGACTTATAAGGCTAAATAGGAGTCCCCTTCCTTCGACACTCCTCCCGCTAGAGCCAACATGGCCACCTCGTGATTAAGATGGTCAATCTCCAACAAGGCCGTGTTAAAACGGCCGAGGTAGTTCTTCAGAGATTCCCCCTCTCACTGCTTGACTTCGGAGAGGGAATCAGATCTCCATCGTTGGCGATGGCTACTAACGAATTGGCTGATGAATAAGCGGCTCAGCTTGTCAAAAGAATCAATGGAACCTGGCTTCAGGCTGTTAAACCAGGTTCTAGTGAATCCTCTAAGAGTAGAGGGAAAGGCTCGGCATAGGATTGCATCTGATGCTCTATGAAACATCATGATGGATCTAAAACTGCTCTGGTGGTCATCGGGATCAGTAAATCCATGATATGGTTTGATGGTGGGAAGCTTGACATGAGGAGGGATCACTTCCCGCATGATTCCCTCAGAGAAAGGGATGCCCTGCTTCGCTTTTGGCTGGGATGGAAGGGTTTGCCTAGCGGTGTCTAGCTCATAATGCCACTTCCAACGCATCTCCTACATCTGCTGCCTAATCACTTCATCCAAAGTGGTAGGAGGGATTGGGCGATGGAAAGACGGCAACAGTGTCGAATCTTGGGAAGACACTGGAGAAAGAGAACGAGCCCGCTGAGATTTAAGTGGGCTCTTCTCTCTAGCCCGTTGCGGCATGGCTTAGCCCTTGCAGGTCAATGAAGACAATCCGCAGCCTCATATGGATTAGAAGAAGAAATTGCTGGTGGGATAGGAGCGGCTACCTTCTCATGAAGCCATGAAACAGGGGTAACTGGACGGGAAACTCCTTGGAGTCCCTGGACTAGCTGGGTCAGTGCCTGGACTTGCTAAACCAGGGTAGCAAACTGGTCCAGCATCACTGCTATTGCCAGTGGTGAAGGGGTCTCGGCTGGCAGTGGTAGCGAAGGTGCTACACTATTGATTGGATCAGGCCTTTGAGAGGCGGCTTGATCTTGAGCATTGGATTTGGCTCTCTTTCGATTGGCCATTAGAGGATTCTTCTCCTGATTTTGAACCTTGTCTCCTGGATTACAAGTTTAAGGGACTTGAGGCCCTTCCTCTAGTGTCAATCTGTTGCCGCGAAAATCCGTTCTCCGACTCGGGTGCAGCTTGACTTCGGATCTGGACGCTGATCTCTCGTTTGAGCGGGACCTGCAAGACAGTCCTCATGCAGAGAGTGTCTAGGGTGGCCCTCTGCAAAAGACCCTTCGACGCCCAAGTTAGTGAAAATTTACAGCAAGTAGATGTGAGGAGAAAGGCTCTCACAAAAGAGTTCCTCAAGGTCGATGGCCTCTCGAGAACCCAGAGCTCTGCTTGAGCTTCAATGGAGTTTTCAGTCTAAGTGTCAGTGAGAGCATACCTGAGAGACTTTAGGACCATGGTATTTATAGGTGATCACCTGATTTCTTGGGCACATCATAGGGGGTTCGAAAACCGTTCAGATTCGAATTGGATTCGAATCAAGTTTGTTATGGGGCCGGTGGGAACAATATCTAGTTAGTTAGAGAATCGACGGCTAGGAGAGTTGGTTGATGCTTTGAGATTCAACGATTTTGTAGGTCCTAAGCCACTTCTGGTATTATTTGCATAATTTTTCGTTCAAGATCTTGTTAACTAACATGAATTTGAACTCTCCCACGCTAGGCTCCGCAGAGGTGCTCAAATGCCTTGGTCGGGCCGAAGCATAGAAACAACTCGATTTGTCGAGGCATGAGAATAGCTCGGTTTGCCTAGACGTGAGAATGGCTTGATTTGCCGAGGTATTCGAATAGCTCGGTTTGCCAAGGCATGGGGATAGCTCGGTTTGCTGAGGATGGTTTGACTCTGCCGAAGACAATTCGGCTCCGTTGTTTCCTAGATTTGATAGCTGGCTGATCGGATATCGAGATTAGTCTCGACCTTTTTGTTGTGTGCACGAGCATTAGCTAAAAGATAATTTATCCCTCATCACTAATTATAACTTGTAGCCACTATTTATATAGTGACGCGGACAAGTCATTGGTGATGAGCGCTGGGCATGCTGAGATCTATTGTGGGCCTCCAAATGGGGTGAAAAAGTCATCTTTCTCCTCTGGAAACTGCAAGAAGTCACCGGGCCGGTATTCCCGGCGAGGACCCTCCGATGCTCAAGTTAGTGAACTTGTTGAACAGGAGTGTAGTGTCTATCTTTTTTGAGTGAGAGAGATCCCCCTTTTCTGTTGAGCTCGGGGTCCTTTTATACCTGTCTGGGAGGTTCCTTTCTTTTCGTTCTGTTTTGAACCGTCGAATCTTCCTTGTTAGGATAAGCTCCTTCGAACGGCAAGTGGGTAAGCTGTTGCTGGATGGCGGCCACTTGTGGCGGTAACTGCTAGGCGTGCTAGCACTTGCCCATGATTTCGGTGAGCGAGGTATACGGTAACAGATCTTGAATCTTGGGATCTGTTACCTGAAGTGGGTCATAGTGTATGCAAGAAAGGCACCAAGTTAGAGCCGGAGCCAAAGGCCGGAGCCGTCGCTGGAGGCCGAAGCCAAAGGCCGGAGCCGTCGCTGGAGGCCGGAGCCAAAGGCTGGAGCCGTCGTTGGAGGCTGGAGCCAAAGGCCGGAACTGTCGCTGGAGGCCGGAGGCAAAGGCCAGAGCCAAAGACCAGAGCCGTCGCTGGAGATCGGAGCCAAAGGCCGGAACCGTCACTGGAGGCCGGAGCTAAAGGCCGGAGCCAAGATTCCATCTCTGGGATTAGCTGTCACATCATTATCTCCGGAAATCGCACAAGAGGTTATAACACCACCCAGAGGAGATGGTCAGCCGTATCAGATGCCCCCCGCCCCTGAGATGAGTGAGCGCACAATCACCAGCAAAAGGGGTGTTAATATCCACTAGGCGGCTGACTTCTGCGCCATCATTTCATCCGTTCGGGCTGTTGGGATTGGGGAAGATTTTCCTCGAGTAATGAATCGTAAAAAGGCGAGCATCATCATTGAGGTAAGGCCACCGCCATCTTTCTATTGGTGATGCTTTTCATGTTTTTCACGCCGGTAGGCCGCCGAAGCGGCTTCCATTTGAAGGTAGACACATGGCCAGACCGGACGGCCGCGGGATGATTTGAAATGGGGCTATAAAAAGAAAAATCATCCTTATCTTCCCATTCCCTCTTCTCTTACGTTACAGCTACCTCCCCTGAGTCTGCAAGCGTCCGTCCACCTCCCGTGTCTGTTCCTCTCCTCGTGCTCCTTTGATCTTAGTTCAAGCTTTCCAGGTTAGTTTCCATGGCTTCCTCACCCTCCTATTCTATTTCCGATTCCAGGGGTCGTTCCCCCACTCCTTCTCAACCTTCTACTTCCTTACCAAGCCAATGGTCCACCCCATCCTCTGACCACTCCTCGCCAGAGCGGCAGTCGGTCAGACGCCCCGCAGTCGGGAGTCGTCTGACCGTCAGACGAACCTCCACCCAGCACCGTCCGATAGCTGCTGATCCTTCCAGCGCTATCAAGGAGTCCCCCGAGTGGACTGCTTCCACTATGTCTGCTCAAGACATAATAAACCTAAGAGCCAAGTATAGTTTTCCACCAAACCTACATCTGTCCTACCCCACTCCTGATGACAGGGTAACTTCTTCCCGTCCTGGAAGAGTTTTCTTGTACGGAGCCTTCTTTAAGGCAGGACTTCGATTACCTATCCACCCTTTCATCCTTAACCTTCTACACCGATATTCTTTAACACCTTCCCAACTAGTCCCTAACTCGATCCGAACTATCGTTGGCTTTCTGGTTCTCTGTCACCTGCAAGGCATAGAGGCCAGTATCTCCTTATTCCGCAGTTTTTATACCCTTCACAAGCAGTTAGGTTGGTGATCCTTTACTCCTAGACCCATTAGGATTCTTAAATTGTACCTTCCCACCTCCGTTAAAGGGTAGAAGGATAAGTTCTTTTTTGCTGATATCGAGGGGGTGAGTGGAAGCTGGGGGACACCCAACACCGATGCCAATAGGGATTCCTCTATCCTACCAAGGGATCGAATGGCATTTGGGCAGCTTATGACTGCCGATGTCCCTCGATGTAATAAGCTTCTGGTTGATGAAAACCTTCGTCTCGCCGGCCTAATTCCTTCTGGTGGTGAGTACTTGATTACTCACCTTTTTCCTTCTTTGCTCTCCTCTCTTTTTTTTTAACATTGACACTCCATCCAGACGCTAAACTCTCTGATTGCCATGAGGGACCTTTGGGCCCTGAGTGATGCTGCCCTTGATCAGTCGCGGGAGGAGATGCTATCACTCCAAGCTAGGGCAGAAAAGGCAGAGAAGGCAGAGTACGCGCTGGAAGTTGTCCAGTGTCGGGCGGCCAACGAGCTAGATAACGCCCAGGTAGCCGAAGAAAAGCAAAGAATGGCCGAGGAGAGATTGGAGGTGGCGGAATCAGAAATGTGCATTTTGAAGAACCGATTACATTCCTCCTCCATTGAAATAGATGTGGCCAAAGAGGTTGCCCGCTAGTCCGACGCCAAGATTGCCGACTTGGAGGCGGCAATGACCGAAGCCAAGAGGGAGGCCGTCGAGGCCGATAAAAAGGTCATGGAGGCTGAAGAGAAGGTCGCGGAGGCCGAGCGGAAAACCTTCGAGGCGGAGAAAAGAGCTGCAGAGGCCGTAGAGAATTTCAGGAAGTCTAGAGCCTTTAGTAAGGAATTAGCCGAATCGACGACATTCGCTTACGAAGCCGGCTTCCAGGACTGCAAGGAAAAAATTCAGAAACTCTACGACCTCGAGGGGATTGAAGGGTTGGAGCCAGATGAAGTCCCTGAAGATGACGACCCAGCCCCAAGTGACCCTTAGTTTTTTTATTTTTATTGTATTGCTTCAAGTCCGACTCAGATCGGCAATTTTGTAAACTTTTAGCCATCAATGAATATTTCGATTCTCAACACTTGTCTTTGGTCATAATTAGCTTTGCTAGTGTGAGTTGTCGCGAATCAACAACCAATGGCCGAAGAGCATGATTTCTTTCAGTTAGAAACTGATGCGGGATCAATTTTGGTTGCAGAGACGAAAGTTGAACTATAGGTAGTATAAGACCCCGCTCGTGCCGGCACGAAGTCATGGAATGCCTAATGCCTCGTTGGATATGCCATGTAGAATTGGACTGTGTGCGCCAACACGAACCTGTCCTTAAGTGCCGACGGGGGCCAGGCTTTGGAGCCGACGCGGAGCCGGGCTTAATTGCCAACGTGGAGCCGGTCTTTGGTGCCGACGCGGAGCCGGGCTTAATTGCCGACACGGAGCCAGTCTTTTGGTGCTGACGTGGAGCCGGGTTTAATTGCCAACGCGGAGTCGGTCTTTGGTACCAACGCGGAGCCGGGCTTAATTGCCGACGCGGAGCCGGTCTTGGTGCCGATGCGGAGCCGGGCTTAATTGCCAATGCGGAGCCGGTCTTTGGTTGCAGAGCCGGTCTTTGGTGCCGACACGGAGTCGAGCTTTGGTGCGCGGAGCCGGTCTTTGGTGCCGATGCGGAGCCGGCTTAATTGCCGATGCGGAACCGATCTTTGGTGGAGCCGGGCTTTGGTGCTGACGCGGAGCCGGGCTTAATTGCTAACGCGAGCCGGTCTTTGGTACCGACGCGAAGCCAGGCTTAATTGCCGATGCGGAGCCAGTCTTTGGTGCTGATGCGGAGTCGGGCTTTGGTGCCGATGCGGAGCGGGCTTAATTGCCGATGCAAAGCCGATCTTTGGTATCGACGCGGAGCCGGTCTTTGGTGCCGACACAGAGCCGGGCTTTGGTACCGACGCAGAGCCGATCTTTGGTGCCGACGCGGAGCTAGGCTTAATTGCCGATGCCGATCTTTGATGCCATCGCAGAGCCGGGCTTTTACCGATGCGGAGCCGGGCTTTGCAGACGCGGTCTTTAGTGCAAAGCGTGATCACTCGAAAAGCAATGAAAATATTTTGAACAGCAATCTGTCAAGCAGGTTCAAATTAATGAAGTTAGCACATTACTGATAATACCGGTGCAAATTGTCGGCGTTCCAAGTGCGAGGGAGCGGTTTCCCGTCTAGCTCTTCAACTTTGTATGCCCCGTGATGAAGTACCTCCTTGACACGGTATGGTCCTTCCCATTTCGGTGCCAGCTTGCCTCCCTCCGTCGGCTTTGATACTTCAGCTCGTCGCAGAACAAGATCTCCAGGGCGGAACGTCTTGGACCGTACTCGAGCATTGTAGTATCTGGCCGCTCGCTGACGGAAAGCCGCCATGCGAAGTTGCGCCTGGTCTCGCAATTCTTCCACTAAATCTAGATCGGCCCGTAGCTGATTTGGGTTGCTCTCTTCGTGGTATAACTCTGTCCGGGACTGGGGACACCTATCTCCACCGGAATGACTGCCTCAGTCCCAAAGACCAGGCTGAAAGGAGTTTCCCGGTGGGGGCTCGTGGCGTCGTGTGGTATGCCCACAATACATTGGGGAGTTCCTCCACCCAATGCCCTTTGCAGCCATCTAGCCGGGCCCTGAGCCCTTGGAGGATAATGCGGTTGGTCACCTCGGCTGCGCCATTGGTCTGGGGGTGCCCCACAGAGGTGAATCGTTGATGAATGCCCAGGCCGATGCAGAATTTCCGGAAGGCCGTGTTGTCAAACTGTCGGCCGTTATCAGTAACGAGGGTGTGTGGCAGCCCGAACCGGCACACGACAGACTTCCAGAAGAAAGATCTTACTTTGCCCTCGGTGATCTTGGCGAGAGCCTCAGCCTCGATCCACTTGGTGAAATGGTCAACTGCTACCACTAAGAACTTGCGTTGTCCGGAGGCTGGAGGGAATGGTCCCAGGATGTCCATGCCCCACTGGGCGAAGGGCCAGGGTGCGGCCAGGGGGGTCAGCTGGGACGCCGATTGATGTTGAATATTAGCATGGCGCTGGCAGCTGTCACACCTCTTAACAAGTTCGGACGCATCCTCCTTCATTGTCAGCCAGTAATATCCCTGCCGTAGGGCTTTGTATGCAAGAGCTCTGCCCCCCATATGGCTTCCACATATACCTTCATGTATCTCTCGCAGGATATAATCTGCTTCTGTGGGGCCAACACATCTGAGAACCGGGTATGAGAACGACCTTCGATAGAGTTTTCCCTCCATTATGAAAAACTTCGGGGTCCTTTTGAGTTTCTTGGCCTCGGCAGGGTCTTCTGGGAGGGTACCATTGGTAAGGTACCGGACATAAGCGTCCATCCAGGAAGGCTCCTGCTCAACTGGTAGAGTTTCTCTTGTTACGTCAATACTTGGGGCTTCCAGGTGCTCTACATAAGCTCTTCCCAACATCCCGTCAGTTGAGGTGGCAAGATGGGACAAAGCGTCGGCTCTAGCATTTTCCCCTCGAGGGATATAGCTAACATTAAAATAAGCTAAGAGAGAAGCTTGCGACTGCACCATACTTAAGTAGCGGGACATGATGGGATCCCTTGCTTCATACTCCCCTGCGATTTGGCCAGCGACCAGCTGGGAGTCAGTGAACGCCCTAAGGCGCTTTACCCCGAGCTCTCGGGCTAATCTTATCCAGAGCTTCATATTCCGCCTGATTATTGGTGGCTGGAAAGAGGAAGCGGAGTGCACACTCGGTTACAACTCCATCCGAGTTGGCCAGGATGAGGCCTGCTCCGCTCCCTTGAGAATTTGATGCCCCGTCTACATGAAGGACCCATTCATCATCTCTGGTTCCGAGAGGCGAGGGGTTTGCAGGGGCTCTTCGGGTTGCTCCTCTCCCAGGTGCACTCGACCAAAAAATCCGCCAGGACTTGGGATTTCATGGCCGACCGAGGGCGGAAAGATAGATCAAATTCCCCCAACTTGAGCGCCCACCTTGCCAATCGACCCGAAGTATCCGGCGAGCGAGAATTGTCTTTAGAGGTTGGTCTGTGATCACCGCGATCGGGTGGGCTTGGAAGTATGGCCGTAGGCGCTGGGCAGACACGATTAACACAAAGATAGTCTTCTCAATCTTTGAGTACCTGGTCTCCGCATCGTGGAGCACCTTGCTTGTGTAATACACCGGCTTTTGCATGCCATTGGTGTCCACGCGGACCAGCACAGAACTAACGGCCTCGGGAGAAGCGCGAGGTACAGAAGGAGTTCTTCTCCACCTGTTGGCTTGGATAGCAGTGGCGGGGTAGATAAGAATTCCTTTAGCCCCTCGAACGCCTTCTGACATTCTTTCGTCCATTCGAATCCATTGGCCTTGCGGAGCGCCTTGAAGAAAGGTAGGCACCTCTCAGCGGACTTGGACAGGAAACGGCTCAAGGCGGCCACCCTTCCCGTCAGGCGCTGTATTTCCTTCTTGTTGGTGGGAGACCTCATGTCCAGGATGGCTTGAACTTTGTCCGGGTTTGCCTCGATCCCCGGGTCACCATGAAACCCAAGAACTTTTCGGCTGTCACCCCAAATGCACACTTGCGTGGGTTCAGCCTCATCTGGTATCGACGAAGGTTGTCAAAAGTCTCGTTAGGTCGGCGATATGGTCGGTGGCATGGACACTTTTTGTCAGCATGTCATCCACGTACACCTCCATGTTGCGTCCTATCTGGTCCTCGAAGACTTTATTCATTAACCTTTGGTAGGTGGCTCCGCGTTTTTTAGCCCAAATGGCATTACCTTGTAGCAGTACAACCCCTTCTCAGTTATGAAGGAGGTAGCTTCCTCATCCACCGGGTTCATCCTGATCTGGTTGTACCCAGAGAAAGCATCCATGAAGCTAAGGACCTCATGGCCGGATGTAGCGTCCACCAGTTGATCGATCCGGGGCAGGGGAAAGCTGTCCTTGGGGCATGCTTTGTTGAGATCGGTGAAGTCCACACACATCCTCCAGCTTCCATTAGTCTTACGGACCATCACCACGTTGGCCAACCATTCGGGGTAATGAACTTTCCGAATATGGCCTGCAGCTGTCAACTTGCGAACTTCCTCGTCGATAGCTTTCTGTCTGTTTGGAGCGAAGCTCCTTTTCTTCTGTCGGACCGGCCGACACTCTGGCCTGAGGTTGAGCCGATGGGTGATCACCTCCTCAGGGACGCCCGCATGTCTGAGGACGACCATGCAAAGACGTCGGTCGTTGGCACGCAGGAAAGTGAGAAGTCGATCACGTGCCTCCTTCGGAAGTAACGCCCCAACCTGGACGGTCCTTGCTGGGTCATCCCCCAAGGGGAGGGTCAGGAGGTGCTCGGCTGGTTCTCCCCTCCTTCCCAGCTCTCGGGGGTCAAGCGGCTCAGAGGTTATTGCCGACGCCGCCTCCAGTGGCTGGGAGACAAGTGATAGCAAAGCGGTGGCGGGCTTTGCTCTCCTTTCATTTCTCCAACTCCTTCGTCGGTGGGGAATCTTACCAACCTCCGAGATCCACCTCCGAGGTCCACCTCCGGAGCCAACCTTCGAGGTCCACCTCCGAGGTCCACCCCCGAGGTTTACCTCCGGAGCCAACCTCCGAGGTCAACCTCCGGGGTCCACCTCCTAGGTCAACCTCTAGATCCAACCTCCGGGGTCCACCTCCGAGGTCAACCTCCGAGGTCCACCTCCGGGGCCAACCTCCGAGGTCAAACTCTGGGGTCCACCTCCGAGGTCTACCTCCGGAGCCAACCTCCGGGTCCATCTCCGAGGCTCACCTCCGAGGTCAACTTCCGAGGTTCACCTTCGGAGCCAACCTCCGGGACCAACTTCCGAGGTCCACTCCAGCTTCCTTCAGCCCTGTGCTTTAACTATGACTTTAGACAACCGTCACGGTCCCGCCATTAAGGTCGGAAGCGGCGGGCCACCTGGCATGCCCATGTGACCCACTACTTACCTGTTACGGAGCGTTGCCATGCCTCATTAAGGTGTATGGTCTACTACGTATCCAAAATGGTATGTGGCTATACCCCGTTACGGCATACAACCCATTACTTGCCCATGACTACGTATAGCTATACCCTGTTACAATGTATGACTCATCACTCGCTGGCAGCTGCATGCGGCCATACCTCTTAATGGTGGATACCTGATACAGGCGCAGCTGCTCGACACTTGTAAGGCCATGCTAGCAGGTGGCAGGTTAGGCGAGACACCTCTGATGTGTAGTACGATACGACCTGTCATTGTTAGCCCCTCCTTTTTGTCCGTCATCGGATAGGGATATCTGGAAATCGGCAACCTTCTGGAAGCACGGAAAAAGGGAGATCTCTGAACAGGTATAAAAGCCCGTATTGACAAAAAAGAGAGGATCCTGAACTCTAACTCATAAGTTTTCTTCTGCGAAGCTAACTCTTGTCTGTTCTCGAGAAATTGACTTGAGCGTCGGAGGGTCCCCACTGGAACATACAATCTCCAGGGACTTTTCTTGCAGGAGTCCAACGAGGAGGATCTCCGTTTCTCCGGCGTCTGAAGAAAGTGACTTGGTGTCAACAGATTTGCGTGCCAGGAAGGGGCAGAGAGAGAAAAGTTTCAAACCTGTCTGCGATAACTTCTCTTCCCCTGAGTTCTCAAGCAATGGTGCGACCCGTGCATGGAAGGTTACCGCCAGTCATGCTGGGGGCAACGTCAAGGGGCTGATCCGCTAGCGGTTGGCCCCTCAGCTCCCCCAGCTGACACTCCTGCACCACCACCATCGCAGCAGCTTCAAGAAGACCGGCTTGCTGCCCTCGCTGCACAAGTCCAATCTCTGGCGATGGTGGTTCAAGGCTTACAGGATCAAGCGGTGGCTGCGCAGCAACCGGAGCCCCTCCGTCAGAGCCAGGAGCCATCCAGCCCAGCCAGCACTCTTTTCAGAGGAGGCCTCCTGTCCAAGAAGCTGGCCACCACTGCACTTCGCCCAGGCCTCACTTCCACGAAACCTCCAAGAGGCCCCGGTCGTCCTCTCACCGTGCCAGTGCATCTCCTAGGCGACGGCACGGGAAGGAGGCAGAGCGCCTTTGCTAGCATCGACGCCACCCTTCCCCCTCCTCGGATTCTTCGAGGGAGGGGTCCTTCGATGGCAGAATAGCCTGCTGAGCTAAACGTCAGCTTGACGAGTATAATCAGCGGCTGGAGGAGCTCAACCGCTGGATCACCAACCCACCAGAGGTGGACTACGACAGTTGACCACCGCTGTCCCACCGGATCATGGAGGAGCTAATTTCAACCCAGTTCTGCCTTCCTCAGCTAGACCCATATGATGGGACCTCGGACCCCCTGGACCATTTGGAAAGCTACAAGGTCCTCATGCAGGTCCAAGGGGCAACCGACTCTCCTGTGCATCGCTTTCCCCGCCACCCTGAAGAAAGCAGCTCGAGCCTGGTACTCCCGCTTGTCACGGCGAAGTATCGACTCCTTCCACCAGTTGGAGAGGGCCTTCCTTGCCCATTTTGATGCCTGTTGAAAAATTTCAAGGGTGGCGGATAGCCTCTTCTCCATCCAGCAGAAGAGTGGCGAGTCTCTGCAGGACTACGTCGCCCGTTTCAAGGAGGCAGCCCTGGAAGTTTATAACCTCGAGGATTCAGTGGCCACCTTGGCCTTGAAGCGAGGGCTCCGTCTTTCTCGCTTTGCATACTCCCTCGAGAAGAAGCCGCCCGGCTCCTACACTGAGCTTTTAAGCTGGGCCCAGAAGTACATTCGTGCCGATGAAGCTAACTCCTCCTGGCACGAGGCTGGCGGAAACACCGCCAAGAAGTCGGCCCGACCAGAGTACGCTGAAGCTCGCCCTAGAAAACCTGAGCCCCCTCGCCGGTCAGACAACCGTACCCGAGCTCCTGCACCGAGAGATGGGCCTTACACCCCCTTGCTTGCCCCGATATCACACATCCTTCTTGAGATCGAGGGCGAGCCCTATCTTTAGCGCCCTCCCCCGATGAACCTGAAGATTCCCCGCAACAAGAACCTCTACTGCCGCTACCACCGGGATCATGGCCATGACATCGATGACTATCGTCAGTTGAAGAAGGCAATAGAGGACCTTATCCAGCATGGCCATCTAGGAAAGTTCGTCCAAAAGAGCAACCCGGGAGCTCCTGGTCCATCAGCACCTCCACCACCAATTGATAATGCTCCGACCGAGAAGATGGTGACTATAATTTTCTAGGGGGCAGGTGGCCCGCCCAAGAGGCCAAGGGGGAGGGAGAGTTAGACTCTATAATCCCTTTTTCCAAAAGGGACTTAGAGGGGGTGGTTAATAAAGATAATGATAGCGTCGTTGTGACCATGACGATAGCTAAGCACCCTATAAAAAAAAATTAGTTGATAGTGGGAGCTCGATGGATGTTTTGAATTATGATGCATTTGTTCGCATGAACCTGTCACCCGACTTGCTTCGGCCTATCACCACGCCTTTAATGGGGTTCACCGGAGACTCCATGAAGGTGGAGGGGGAGATCACTCTTTCTATCACAGCTGGCACAACCCTGCACCAAAGCATAGTTTTCATGAGCTTCCTGATGGTCCGGGTGCCCCTTGCCTACAACACTATCATGGGAAGGCCTGGGCTTAACCTTTTGGACGCTATCATCTCCACCAAGAGACTCCTCATTAAGTTTCCTACTAGTGAAGGAGTCGAGGAAATGCGAGGGGAGCGGAACCCCCCACCACTTTGCTGCCACATTGCCCCAGTCCTCAGGGAGAAGTCTGTGCACCTACACTGGAAGCACTGGATCCTCGAGACTTGGCAAGGAGAGGAGAATCGGCCTAGCACCTGCTAGCCTTTTCCCTAGGAGAGGACCCGAAGCGGACTGTTCACATTGGGGCTTTGCTTCCAGAGGAGGCTCGTGGTCAGCTCCTTGCGTTCCTGCGAGTCAACGCTGATATTTTTGCCTGGTCGGTATCTGATATGCCGGGCATTCCAGAGGAGGTGATTACACATCAACTCAACATTAGGCCGGAGTGCCGACCCGTTCGGTAGAAGAAGAGGAGCTTTGCTTCAGACAAACAGAAGGCCATAGATGAGGAGGTGCGTAAGTTGACGGCGATCGGGCACATTCGGGAAGTTCACTACCCTGACTGGCTGGCAAATGTGGTGATGGTCTGCAAGGCTAGTGGGAGCTGGAGGATGTGCATGGACTTCACTGACCTCAATAAAGCCTGCCCCAAAGACAGCTTCCCACTGCCCCGAATCGACCAACTGGTAGATGCTACGTCCGGTCATGAGACTCTTAGTTTCATGGATGCATTCTCAGGGTACAACTAGATCAAGATGAACCCAGCTGATGAAGAGGTGACCTCCTTCGTCATGGAGAAGGGGATATATTGCTATAAGGTAATGTCGTTCAGGTTGAAGAATGCGGGAGCCACCTACAAGAGGTTGATGAACAAGGTTTTCGAGGCCCAGATCGGGCGCAACATGGAGGTGTACGTGGATGACATGCTAACCAAGAGCGCCCATGCCGCGGATCATGTTGCTGACCTTGCGGAGACCTTTGCTAACCTGCGCTGGTACCGAATGAGACTGAACCCCCATAAGTGCACCTTTGGGGTGGCAGCCGGCAAGTTTCTAGGCTTTATGGTGACTCATCGGGGAATTAAAGCCAATCCTGACAAGATTCGAGCCATCTTGGAGATGAGGCCCCCGGCTAATAAGAAGGAGGTGCAGCGTCTGACCGGGAGGATGGCAGCCCTGAGCCGTTTCATGTCAAGATCGACAGAGCGGTGTCTGCCCTTCTTCAAGGCGCTGCGCAAGGTTAACAGCTTTGAGTGGATGAAGGAATGTCATGAAGCCTTTGAGGAGCTGAAGAATTTTTTATCTACTCCCCCGTTGCTGTCCAAACCGAGAGGCAGGGAGGAGCTCTTTTTGTATCTTACCGCCTCCCCCGAGGCCGTCAGTTCGGTGCTCATCCGTATGGACGTGGATGAGGTGTAGAGGCCAGTCTACTACACTAGCAAGATGCTTCATGATGCTGAGACCAGATACTTCAAAACCGAGAAGATCATCTTCGCATTGGTGGTCTCCGCCCAGCGCTTCTGACCCTACTTTCAAGCTCACCCAATTATGGTGCTCACGGGACCAACCACTCCGGACCATCCTATCCCGCCCTGATACTTCCGGACAGCTGGCCAAGTGGGCTATCAAGTTGGGGAGTTTGATTTATCTATCCGGCCAAGGCCTGTAATGAAGTCCCAAGTGCTAGCTGACTTCCTGGTTGAATGCACTTGGGCCGAGGAGCATCCAGAGGACTTGCATCCGGAGGCGCGTATGGATTCCCCTGAGACTGAGGAGAGGGGGAAGGAAGATTGGATTCTTGTTGACCCAATTGATGATTTTGATGATTAACAAAACTATGTGAGTATAATTTTTGAAGGCTCTAATGATTTTGATTTAGTGTTTCAGCCAATAAGACTATTGAAAGATCAAAATCAAGGGTTACAATGTGTTCTGGATTGAATCTAATGTCTAGGTAAGAAATGCAGACATTAGAGTCGACTCCGAGAATCACAGAGCCGACTCCGGAACTGGCACGGCCATTAGAGTCGACTCTGAGACTGTGAGAGTCGACTCTCACAGACGGAGCAAAGTCGATTTTTCTGGCTCCAACCTAGAGTCGACTCCGGGTAAGTTAGAGTTGACTCCGGAAAAGCATCTTGTCGACCCCAGAAAAGCCAGAGACGACTCCGGAAAAGTCAGTTTGAAACGCCTCGAGCTAGAGCCGACTCCAGAAAAGTTAGAGTCGACTCCAACCCACCTGGAACGAAAAACGAAGTTGCCAGATCAGCTCTAACGGTAACTTTTCTATTTTTACTCATTTCTAACGGATATATTTTGATAGAAGGTACACTCCAACGGATAGTTTTATTCCAAAAGAGGTGTAAAAGAAATCTATAAAAAGGGAAGTCTATTGTTCAAAAAGAAGAGAGCAAGAGAGAGAAAAAATCCGAAAAACTAGAGAGAAAATCTGAGATAGACAAATCCCATTTCAAAATCCGTGAGCTTGAATCTTGAAAGAAAAACCTTCTAGCTCAAATCCACTCCACTCCAAAAAGCTCAAGAGGAATCCAAAGCGTTCAAAATCAAAGATCTTCCACATTCAAGAAAAAGGGAGAAAAAGCTTCAACCCAACTCCAAAGCTCAAATCCGTGAAGAATCGGTGCTGAGGCCTGATTCAACAACAAGAGAAGTTGAAGGAAGGAAACCAAAGAAGCCAAGCCAGCTCTCAAGCTCTAAATATTCAGGCTTTTCTAAACTCAATTTCTATTTTGAAATATCTGCTCAAAAAGGAGCTGCTTGTAATTAAACTCATTTTATTTGTTTGAGTCTAGTTTAATCTGAGGGATTAAACTAGAGGAAGTTGTTAAACTTCGGGACAAGCTAGGTATAGCTTGTGTTTGGGTTAGTTGTGAGCCCGTGAAAAACAACGTGTAGGGTTTTGTGCCGGTGAGCCCGTGTAAAATTGGCTGGGTTCGTTGTGATCCCGGAAAAACAACAAGTTTGAGTTGTGAGCTTGGAAAACAACTCAGCTGTAATCTAGAGAGATTATAGTGTGGACCCAAGTGAGTCTGGGAGTGGACGTAGGTGTTGGTTGCACCGAACCACTATAAAAATATCTTGTGTTTGCCGTGCTTAATTGTCTCTTCTCTATCTCTCATATACTTGTGTTTGTGCTTTGCTTATTAGTTGATCCTTTCACTTGCACATCTCAATTTAAATTGTTTAAAAGTCTTAAATTTTTTAAGAACCCAATTCACCCCCCCCCCCCCTCTTGGGTTGCCATCTGGGCCAACAATTGGTATCAGAGCTTAGTGCTCATTTAGAGTTTGATCTCACGATCAAGAGCTAAAGGTCATTATGGCAACACAAAGTGGTTCTTGCTTTGCTGAAGGTCATTCTACGAATAGACCTCCTCTTTTTAATGGCTCAAACTATGCCTATTGGAAAGCTAGAATGAGGATATTCATTCAAGCTTCTGATTATGAGCTTTGGGGTGTTATAATTAATGGACCTAGTACACCCACACACCTTATTGATGGTACTATTGTTCCAAAGCCCGAAAGGGATTGGAATGATAATGATAGGAGAATGGCTCAACTTAATGCCAAAGCCATTAACATCTTATATTGTTCCTTAGACTCAAATGAATTCAACCGCATCTCTACTTGTAATTCTGCTAAAGAAATATGGGATAGGTTGGAAATTACACATGAAGGAACAAACCAAGTAAAAGAATCAAAGATAAATATTTTGGTTCATAAATATGAATTGTTCACAATGGAACAAGCTGAAACCATCACATGCATGTTCACTAGATTCACCGATATTGTGAATGGTCTGAAAAGTTTAGGAAAAGTTTATACTAATGCTGATCTTGTTCGCAAATACTCAGGTCATTGCCAAGATCGTGGGAGGCAAAAGTCACAGCAATCCAAGAAGCCAAAGACCTAAATGCACTACCCTTAGAGGAGCTTCTAGGATCTCTATGACCCACGAATTGACAATGAGGCAGCATATTGAGGAGGAAACTAAAAGGAAGAAAACCATTGCTCTAAAGGCTGCAAAAGAAGTGGAAGAGAGCAGCAGTGATGATAGTGATGAAGATGATGATGAAACTGCTCTCTTGGCCAAGAAATTCAGGAGATTTATGAGAAAAAGGCCATTCCACAAAAAGAAATTTGGAGCAAGAAATGATGGAGATAAGGATAAGAAAAAAGACAAGGAGAAAGAGAAAGAAAAAGAGCCCTTAATATGTTATGAGTGCAAAAAGCCAGGGCACTTTAAATATGATTGTCCTTTGCTGAAAAAGGCCTACAAGAAAAAGAAGAAAGCATACATGGCAACATGGTCTGATGAGTCTTCTTCATCGGAAGAAGAAGAGCAAAAGGAAGTTGCCAACATCTGCTTCATGGCCAACGACGATGACTGCGACAATGAGGTAAGTTCTGAAGACTCAAATGATGATTTTACTTTGATGAAATGTTTGAGGCTTTTAATGAACTTATGATAGATTTTAAATTGTTAAAAAAGAAATTTAAATCTGTGAAAATG